>JBBPBR010001550.1:0-31450 GCA_037974775.1 Cicer pinnatifidum | reverse complement strand
ACAAGAATATGCCTAGGGAGGACAAAAATGACCTAAATGTTAATCCAATGACACAAATGAACTTATTAGATGTACAAGATTGGTTAAAAACCCTAATTGGACAAGAATAAGCCTAGGGAGGACGAAAATGACCTAATTGATCATCCAATGACACAAACACACCTATTGGATGCACAAGATTGGTTAAAAACCCTAATTGGACAAGAATAAGCCTAGGGAGGACGAAAATGACCTAAATGTTAATCCAATGACACAACTCAACTTATTGGATGCAGAAGATTGGTTAAAAACCCTTATTGGACAAGAATAAGCCTATGGAGGACGAAAATGACCTAATTGATCATCCAATGACACAAACACACCTATTGGATGTACAAGAGTGGTTCAAAACCCTAATTGGACAAGAATATGCCTAGGGAGGATGAAAATGACCTAATTGATCATCCAATGACACAAACACACCAATTGGATACACAAGATTCGTTAAAAACCCTAATTGGACAAGAATATGCATAGGGAGGACGAAAATGACCTAAATGTTAATCCAATGACACAAACACACCTATTGGATGCACAAGATTGGTTAAAAACCCTAATTGGACAAGAATAAGCCTAGGGAGGACGAAAATGACCTAATTGATCATCCAATGACACAAACACACCTATTGGATGCACAAGATTGGTGAAAAACCCTAATTGGACAAGAATATGCCTAAGGAGGACGAAAATGACCTAAATATTAATTCAATGACACAAACAAACTTATTGGATGCACAACATTGGTTAAAAACCCTAATTGGACAAGAATAAGCCTAGGGACGACGAAAATGACCTAATTGATCATCCAATGACACAAACACACCTATTGGATGCACAAGATTGGTTAAAAACCCTAATTGGACAAGAATAAGCGTAGGGAGAACGAAAATAACCTAAATGTTAATCCAATGACACAACTCAACTTATTGGATGCACAAGATTGGTTAAAAACCCTAATTGGATAAGAATAAGCCTAGGGAGGACGAAAATGACCTAATTGATCATCCAATGACACAAACACACCTATTGGATGCACAAGATTGGTCAAAAACCCTAATTGGACAAGAATATGCCTAGGAAGGACGAAAAAGACCTAATTGATCATCCAATGACACAAACACACCTATTGGATGCACATGATCGGTTAAAAACCCTAATTGGACAAGAATAAGCCTAGGGAGGACGAAAATGACCTAATTGATCATCCAATGACACAAACACACCTATTGGATGCACAAGATTGGTTTAAAACCCTCATTGGACAAGAATATGCCTAGGGAGGACGAAAATGACCTAATTGATCATCCAATCACACAAATGAACGTATTGGATGCACAAGATTGGTTAAAAACCCTAATTGGACAAGAATATGCCTAGGGAGGACGAAAATAACCTAATTGATCATCCAATGACACAAACACACCTATTGGATGCACAAGATTGGTTAAAAACACTAATTGGACAAGAATATGCCTAGGGAGGACGAAAATGACCTAATTGATCATCCAATGACACAAACACACCTATTGGATGCACAAGATCGGTTAAAAATCCTAATTGGACAAGAATAAGCCTAGGGAGGACGAAAATGACCTAATTGATCATCCAATGACACAAACACACCTATTGGATGCACAAGATTGGTTAAAAACCCTAATTCGACAAGAATATGCCTAGGGAGGACGAAAATGACATAATTGATCTTCGAATGACACAAATGAACTTATTGGATGCACAAGATTAGTTAAAAACCCTAATTGGACAAGAATAAGCCTAGGGAGGACGAAAATAACCTAATTGATCATCCAATGACACAAACACACCTATTGGATGCAGGAGATTGGTCTAAAATTCTAATTGGACAAGAATATGCCTAAGGAGGACGAAAATGACCTAAATGTTAATCCAATGACACAAATGAACGTATTGGATGCACAAGATTGGTTAAAAACCCTAATTGGACAAGAATAAGCCTAGGGAGGACGAAAATGACCTAAATGTTAATCCAATGACACAACTCAACTTATTGGAAGCACAGGATTGGTTAAAAACCCTAATTGGATAGGAATAAGCCTAGGGAGGACGAAAATGACCTAATTGATCATCCAATGACACAAACACACCTATTGGATGCACAAGATAGGTTAAAAACCCTAATGGGACAAGAATATGCCTAGGGAGGACGAAAATGACCTAATTAATCATCCAATGACACAAACACACCAATTGGATGCACAAGATCGGTTAAAAACCCTAATTGGAAAAGAATAAGCCTAGGGAGGACGAAAATGACCTAATTGATCATCCAATGACACAAACACACTTATTGGATGCACAAGATTGGTTAAAAACCCTAATTGGACAAGAATATGCCTAGGGAGGACGAAAATGACCTAAATATTAATTAAATGACACAAACAAAGTTATTGGATGCAAAAGATTGGTTAAAAACCCTAATTGGACAAGAATAAGCCTAGGGAGGACGAAAATGACCTAATTGATCATCCAATGACACAAACACACCTATTGGATGCACAAGATTGGTTAAAAACCCTAATTGGACAAGAATATGCCTAGGGAGGACGAAAATGACCTAATTGATCATCCAATGACACAAACACACCTATTTAATGCACAAGATTGGTTAAAAACCCTAATTGGACAAGAATATGCCTAGGGAGGACGAAAATGACCTAATTGATCATCCAATGACACAAACACACCTATTGGATGCACAAGATTGGTTAAAAACCCTAATTGGACAAGAATATGCCTAGGGAGGACGAAAATGACCTAATAGATCATCCAATGACACAAACACATCTATCGGACGCACAAGATTGGTTAAAAACCCTAATTGGACATGAATATGCAAAGGGAGGACGAAAATGACCTAATTGATCATCCAATGACACAAACACACCTATTGGATGCATAAGATTCGTTAAAAACCCTAATTGGACAAGAATAAGCCTAGGGAGGACGAAAATGAACTAATTGATCATCCAATGACACAAATGAACTTATTGGATGCACAAGATTAGTTAAAAACCCTAATTGGACAAGAATAAGCCTAGGGAGGACGAAAATAACCGAATTGATCATCCAATGACACAAACACACCTATTGTATGCACAAGATTGGTCTAAAACTCCAATTGGACAAGAATATGCCTAGGGAGGACGAAAATGACCTAAATGTTAATCCAATGACACAAATGAACTTATTGGATGCACAAGATTGGTTAAAAACCCTAATTGGACAAGAATAAGCCTAGGGAGGACGAAAATGAACTAATTAATCATCCAATGACACAAACACACCTATTGGATGCACAAGATTCGTTAAAAACCCTAATTGGACAAGAATATGCCTAGGGAGGACGAAAATGACCTAATTGATCATCCAATGACACAAACACACCTATTGGATGCACAAGATTGGTTAAAAACCCTAATTGGACAAGAATATGCCGAGGGAGGACGAAAATGACCTAATTGATCTTCCAATGACACAAACACACCTATTGGATGCACAAGATTGGTTAAAAACCCTAATTGCACAAGAATATGCCTAGGGAGGACGAAAATGACCTAAATGTTAATCCAATGACACAAATGAACTTATTGGATGCACAAGATTGGTTAAAAACCCTAATTGGACAAGAATAAGCCTAGGGAGGACGAAAATGACCTAAATGTTAATCGAATGACACAACTCAACTTATTGGATGCACAAGATTGGTTAAAAACCCTAATTGGACAAGAATAAGCCTAGGAAGACGAAAATGACCTAATTGATCATCCAATGACACAAACACACCTATTGGATGCACAAGATCGGTTAAAAACCCTAATTGGACAAGAATAAGCCTAGGGAGGACGAAAATGACCTAATTGATCATCCAATGACACAAACACACCTATTGGATGCACAAGATTGGTTAAAAACCCTAATTGGACAAGAATATGCCTAGGGAGGACGAAAATGACCTAAATGTTAATCCAATGACACAACTCAACCTATTGGATGCACAAGATTGGTTAAAAACCCTAATTGGACAAGAATATGCCTAGGGAGGACGAAAATGACCTAATTGATCATCCAATGACACAAACACACCTATTGGATGCACAAGATTGGTTAAAAACCCTAATTGGACAAGAATATGCCTAGGGAGGACGAAAATGACCTAATTGATCATCCAATGACACAAATGAACCTATTGGATGCACAAGATTGGTTAAAAACCCTAGTTGGACAAGAATAAGCCTAGGGAGGACGAAAATGACCTAATTGATCATCCAATGACACAAACACACCTATTGGATGCACAAGATTGGTTAAAAACCCTAATTAGACAAGAATAAGCCTAGGGAGGACGAAAATGACCTTATTGATCATCCAATGACACAAACACACCTATTGGATGCACAAGATTGGTTAAAAACCCTAATTGGACAAGAATAAGCCTAGGGAGGACGAAAATGACCTAATTGATCATCCAATGACACAACACACCTATTGGATGCACAAGATTGGTTAAAAACCCTAATTGGACAAGAATATGCCTAGGGAGGACGAAAATGACCTAAATATTAATTCAATGACACAAATAAACTTATCGGATGCACAAGATTGGATAAAAACCCTAATTGGACAAGAATAAGCCTAGGGAGGACGAAAATGACCTAATTGATCATCCAATGACACAAACACACCTATTGGATGCACAAGATTGGTTAAAAACCCTAATTGGACAAGAATATGCCTAGGGAGGACGAAAATGACCTAATTGATCATCCAATGACACAAACACACCTATTGGATGCACAAGATTGGTTAAAAACCCTAATTGGACAAGAATATGCCTAGGGAGGACAAAAATGACCTAAATATTAATTTAATGACACAAACAAAGTTATTGGATGCACAAAATTGGTTAAAAACCCTAATTGGACAAGAATAAGCCTAGGGATGACGAAAATGACCTAATTGATCGTCCAATGACACAAACACACCTATTGGATGCACAAGATTGGTTAAAAATCCTAATTGGACAAGAATAAGCCTAGGGAGGACGAAAATGACCTAATTGATCATCCAATGACACAAACACACCTATTGGATGCACAAGATTGGTTAAAAAGCCTAATTGGACAAGAATATGCCTAGGGAGGACGAAAATGACCTAATTGATCATCCAATGACACAAACACACCTATTGGATGCACAAGATCGGTTAAAAACCCTAATTGGACAAGAATAAGCCTAGGGAGGACGAAAATGACCTAATTGATCATCCAATGACACAAACACACCTATTGGATGCACAAGATTGGTTAAAAACCCTAATTGGACAAGAATAAGCCTAGGGAGGACGAAAATGACCTAAATGTTAATCCAATGACACAACTCAACTTATTGGATGCAGAAGATTGGTTAAAAACCCTTATTGGACAAGAATAAGCCTATGGAGGACGAAAATGACCTAATTGATCATCCAATGACACAAACACACCTATTGGATGTACAAGAGTGGTTAAAAACCCTAATTGGACAAGAATATGCCTAGGGAGGATGAAAATGACCTAATTGATCATCCAATGACACAAACACACCAATTGGATACACAAGATTCGTTAAAAACCCTAATTGGACAAGAATATGCATAGGGAGGACGAAAATGACCTAAATGTTAATCCAATGACACAAACACACCTATTGGATGCACAAGATTGGTTAAAAACCCTAATTGGACAAGAATAAGCCTAGGGAGGACGAAAATGACCTAATTGATCATCCAATGACACAAACACACCTATTGGATGCACAAGATTGGTGAAAAACCCTAATTGGACAAGAATATGCCTAAGGAGGACGAAAATGACCTAAATATTAATTCAATGACACAAACAAACTTATTGGATGCACAACGTTGGTTAAAAACCCTAATTGGACAAGAATAAGCCTAGGGACGACGAAAATGACCTAATTGATCATCCAATGACACAAACACACCTATTGGATGCACAAGATTGGTTAAAAACCCTAATTGGACAAGAATAAGCCTAGGGATGACGAAAATGACCTAAATGTTAATCCAATGACATAACTCCACTTATTGGATGCACAAGATTGGTTAAAAACCCTAATTGGACAAGAATAAGCCTAGGGAGGACGAAAATGACCTAATTGATCATCCAATGACACAAACACACCTATTGGATGCACAAGATTGGTTAAAAACCCTAATTGGACAAGAATATGCCTAGGGAGGACGATTATGACCTAAATGTTAATCCAATGACACAAACGGACTTATTGGATGCACAAGATTGGTTAAAAACCCTAATTGGACAAGAATATGCCTAGGGAGGACGAAAATGACCTAATTGATCATCCAATGACACAAACACACCTATTGGATGCACAAGATTGGTTAAAAACCCTAATTGGACAAGAATATGCCTAGGGAGGACGAAAATGACCTAATTGATCATCCAATGACACAAATGAACTTATTGGATGCACAAGATTAGTTAAAATCCCTAATTGGACAAGAATAAGCCGAGGGAGGACGAAAATAACCTTATTGATAAGCCAATGACACAAACACACCTATTGGATGCACAAGATTGGTCTAAAACTCTAATTGGACAAGAATATGCCTAGGGAGGACGAAAATGACCTAAATGTTAATCCAATGACACAAATGAACTTATTGGATGCACAAGATTGGTTAAAAACCCTAATTGGACAAGAATAACCCTAGGGAGGACGAAAATGACCTAAATGTTAATCCAATGACACAACTCAACTTATTGGATGCACAAGATTGGTTAAAAACCCTAAATGGACAAGAATAAGCCTATGGAGGACGAAAATGACCTAATTGATCATCCAATGACACAAACACACCTATTGGATGCACAAGATTGGTTAAAAACCCTAATTGGACAAGAATAAGCCTAGGGAGGACGAAAATAACCTAATTGATCATCCAATGACACAAACACACCTATTGGATGCACAAGATTGGTCTAAAACTCTAATTGGACAAGAATATGCCTAGGGAGGACGAAAATGACCTAAATGTTAATCCAATGACACAAATGAACTTATTGGATGGATGCACAAGATTGGTTAAAAACCCTAATTGGACAAGAATAAGCCTAGGGAGGACGAAAATGACCTAATTGATCATCCAATGACACAAACACACCTATTGGATGCACAAGATTGGTTAAAAACCCTAATTGGACAAGAATATGCCTAGGGAGGACGAAAATGACCTAATTGATCATCCAATGACACAAATGAACTTATTGGATGCACAAGATTAGTTGAAAACCCTAATTGGACAAGAATAAGCCTAGGGAGAACGAAAATAACCTAATTGATCATCCAATGACACAAACACACCTATTGGATGCACAAGATCGGTTAAAAACCCTAATTGGACAAGAATAAGCCTAGGGAGGACGAAAATGACCTAATTGATCATCCAATGACACAAACACACCTATTGGATGCACAAGATTCGTTAAAAACCCAAATTGGACAAGAATATGCCTAGGGAGGACGAAAATGACCTAATTGATCATCCAATGACACAAACACACCTATTGGATGCACAAGATTGGTTAAAAACCCTAATTGGACAAGAATAAGCGTAGGGAGAACGAAAATGACCTAATTGATCATCCAATGACACAAACACACCTATTGGATGCACAAGATTGGTTAAAAACCCTAATTGGACAAGAATATGCCTAAGGAGGACGAAAATGACCTAAATATTAATTCAATGACATAAACAAACTTATCGGATGCACAAGATTGGTTAAAAACCCTAATTGGACAAGAATAAGACTTGGGACGACGAAAATGACCTAATTGATCATCCAATGACACAAACACACCTATTGGATGCACAAGATTGGTTAAAAACCCTAATTGGACAAGAATATGCCTAGGGAGGACGAAAATGACCTAATTGATCATCCAATGACACAAACACACCTATTGGATGCACAAGATTGGTTAAAAACCCTAATTGGACAAGAATATGCCTAGGGAGGACAAAAATGACCTAAATATTAATTCAATGACACAAATAAACTTATCGGATGCACAAGATTGGTTAAAAACCCTAATTGGACAAGAATAAGCCTAGGGAGGACGAAAATGACCTAATTGATCATCCAATGACACAAACACACCTATTGGATGCACAAGATTGGTTAAAAACCCTAATTGGACAAGAATATGCCTAGGGAGGACGAAAATGACCTAATTGATCATCCAATGACACAAACACACCTATTGGATGCACAAGATTGGTTAAAAACCATAATTGGACAAGAATAAGCAAAGGGAGGACGAAAATGACCTAATTGATCATCCAATGACACAAACACACCTATTGGATGCACAAGATTGGTTAAAAACCCTAATTGGACAAGAATATGCCTAGGGAGGACGAAAATGACCTAATTGATCATCCAATGACATAAACAAACTTATTGGATGCACAAGATTGGTTAAAAACCCTAATTGGACAAGAATATGCCTAGGGAGGACGAAAATGACCTAAATGTTAATCCAATGACACAAATGAACTTATTGGATGCACAAGATTGGTTAAAAACCCTAATTGGACAAGAATAAGCATAGGGAGGGCGAAAATGACCCAATTGATCATCCAATGATACAAACACACCTATTGGAAGAACAAGAATGGTTAAAAACCCTAATTGGACAAGAATATGCCTAGGGAGGACGAAAATGACCTAAATGTTAATCCAACAACACAAATGTACTTATGGGATGCACAAGATTGGTTAAAAACCCTAATTGGACAAGAATAAGCCTAGGGAGGACGAAAACAACCTAATTGATCATCCAATGACACAAACACACCTATTGGATGCACAAGATTGGTTAAAAACCCTAATTGGACAAGAATATGCCTAGGGAGGACGAAAATGACCTAAATATTAATTCAATGACACAAACAAAGTTATTGGATGCACAAGATTAGTTAAAAACCCTAATTGGACAAGAATAAGCCTAGGGAGGACGTAAATGACCTAATTGATCATCCAATGACACAAACACACCTATTGGATGCACATGATCGGTTAAAAACCCTAATTGGACAAGAATAAGCCTAGGGAGGACGAAAATGACCTAATTGATCATCCAATGACATAAACACACCTATTGGATGCACAAGATTGGTTTAAAACTCTAATTGGACAAGAATATGCCTAGGGAGGACGAAAATGACCTAATTGATCATCCAATGACACAAATGAACGTATTGGATGCACAAGATTAGTTAAAAACCCTAATTGGACAAGAATATGCCTAGGGAGGACGAAAATAACCTAATTGATCATCCAATGACACAAACACACCTATTGGATGCACAAGATTGGTTAAAAACCCTAATTGGACAAGAATTTGCCTAGGGAGGACGAAAATGACCAAATTAATCATCCAATGACACAAACACACCTATTGGATGCACAAGATCGGTTAAAAACCCTAATGGGACAAGAATAAGCCTAGGGAGGACGAAAATGACCTAATTGATCATCCAATGACACAAACACACCTATTGGATGCACAAGATTGGTTAAAAACCCTAATTGGACAAGAATATGCCTAGGGAGGACGAAAATGACCTAATTGATCATCCAATGACACAAATGAACGTATTGGATGCACAAGATTAGTTAAAAAGCCTAATTGGACAAGAATATGCTTAGGGAGGACGAAAATAACCTAATTGATCATCCAATGACACAAACACACCTATTGGATGCACAAGATTGGTTAAAAACCCTAATTGGACAAGAATATGCCTAGGGAGGACGAAAATGACCTAATTGATCATCCAATGACACAAACACACCTATTGGATGCACAAGATTGGTTAAAAACCCTAATTGGACAAGAATATGCCTAGGGAGGACGAAAATGACCTAATTGATCATCCAATGACACAAACACACCTATTGGATGCACAAGATTGGTTAAAAACCCTAATTGGACAAGAATATGCGTAGGGAGAACGAAAATGACCTAAATGTTAATCCAATGACACAACTCAACTTATGGGATGCACAAGATTGGTTAAAAACCCTAATTGGACAAGAATATGCCTAAGGAGGACGAAAATGACCTAAATATTAATTCAATGACACAAACAAACTTATCGGATGCACAACATTGGTTAAAAACCCTAATTGGACGAGAATAAGCCTAGGGACGACGAAAATGACCTAATTGATCATCCAATGACACAAACACACCTATTGGATGCACAAGATTGGTGAAAAACCCTAATTGGACAAGAATATGCCTAAGGAGGACGAAAATGACCTAAATATTAATTCAATGACACAAACAAACTTATTGGATGCACAACATTGGTTAAAAACCCTAATTGGACAAGAATAAGCCTAGGGACGACGAAAATGACCTAATTGATCATCCAATGACACAAACACACCTATTGGATGCACAAGATTGGTTAAAAACCCTAATTGGACAAGAATAAGCGTAGGGAGAACGAAAATAACCTAAATGTTAATCCAATGACACAACTCAACTTATTGGATGCACAAGATTGGTTAAAAACCCTAATTGGATAAGAATAAGCCTAGGGAGGACGAAAATAACCTAATTGATCATCCAATGACACAAACACACCTATTGGATGCACAAGATTGGTTAAAGACCCTAATTGGACAAGAATATGCCTAGGGAGGACGAAAATGACCTAATTGATCATCCAATGACACAAACACACCTATTGGATGCACAAGATCGGTTAAAAACCCTAATTGGACAAGAATAAGCCTAGGGAGGACGAAAATGACCTAATTGATCATCCAATGACACAAACACACCTATTGGATGCACAAGATTGGTTAAAAACCCTAATTGGACAAGAATAAGCCTAGGGAGGACGAAAATGACCTAATTGATCATTCAATGACACAAACACACCTATTGGATGCACAAGATTGGTTGAAAACCCTAATTGGACAAGAATATGCATAGGGAGGACGAAAATGACCTAATTGATCATCCAATGACACAAACACACCTATTGGATGCACAAGATTGGTTAAAAACCCTAATTGGACAAGAATAAGCCTAGGGAGGACGAAAATGACCTAATTGATCATCCAATGACACAAACACACCTATGGGAAACACAAGATTGGTTAAAAACCCTAATTGGACAAGAATAAGCCTAGGGAGGACGAAAATGACCTAATTGATCATCCAATGACACAAATGAACTTATTGGATACACAAGATTTGTTAAAAACCCTAATTGGACAAGAATAAGCATAAAAAGGACGAAAATGACCTAAATGATCGTCCAATGACACAAACACACCTATTGGATGCACAAGATTGGTTAAATACCCTAATTGGATAAGAATATGCCTAGGGAGGACGAAAATGACCTAATTGATCATCCAATGACACAAACACACCTATTGGATGCACAAGATTGGTTAAAAACCCTAATTGGACAAGAATATGCCTAGGGAGGACGAAAATGACCTAATTGATCATCCAATGACACAAACACACCTATTGGATGCACAAGATTGGTTAAAAACCCTAATTGGACAAGAATATGCCTAGGGAGGACGAAAATGACCTAAATATTAATTCAATGACACAAACAAAGTTATTGGATGCACAAGATTGGTTAAAAACCCTAATTTGACAAGAATAAGTCAAGGGAGGACGAAAATGAGCTAATTGATCATCCAATGACACAAGCACACCTATTGGATGCACAAGATTGGTTAAAAACCCTAATTGGACAAGAATAAGCCTAGGGAGGACGAAAATGACCTAATTGATCATCCAATGACACAAACACACCTATTGGATGCACAAGATTGGTTAAAAACCCTAGTTGGACAAGAATATGCCTAGGGAGGACGAAAATGACCTAATTGATCATCCAAGGACACAAATGAACTTATTGGATGCACAAGATTGGTTAAAAACCCTAATTGGACAAGAATAAGCATAGAAAGGACGAAAATGACCAAATTGATCATCCAATGACACAAACACACCTATTGGATGCACAAGATTGGTTAAAAACCCTAATTGGACAAGAATATGCCTAGGGAGGACGAAAATGACCTAAATGTTAATCCAATGACACAAATGAACTTATTGGATGCACAAGATTGGTTAAAAACCCTAATGGGACAAGAATAAGCCTAGGAAGGACGAAAATGACCTAATTGATCATCCAATGACACAAACACACCTATTGGATGCACAAGATTGGTTAAAAACCCTAATTGGACAAGAATATGCCTAGGGAGGACGAAAATGACCTAAATATTAATTCAATGACACAAACAAAGTTATTGGATGCACATGATTGGTTAAAAACCCTAATTGGACAAGAATATGCCTAGGGAGGACGAAAATGACCTAATTGATCATCCAATGACACAAACACACCTATTGGATGCACAAGATTGGTTAAAAACCCTAATTGGACAAGAATATGCCTAGGGAGGACGAAAATGACCTAAATATTAATTCAATGACATAAACAAACTTGTTGGATGCACAAGATTGGTTAAAAACCCTAATTGGACAAGAATAAGCCTAGGGAGGACGAAAACGACCAAATTGATCATCCATTGCCACAAACACACCTATTGGATGCACAAGATTGGTTAAAAACCCTAATTGGACAAGAATATGCCTAGGGAGGACGAAAATGACCTAATTGATCATCCAATGACACAAACACACCTATTGGATGCACAAGATTGGTTAAAAACCCTAATTGGACAAGAATATGCCTAGGGAGGACGAAAATGACCTAAATATTAATTCAATTAAACAAACAAACTTATTGGATGCACAAGATTGGTTAAAAACCCTAATTGGACAAGAATATGCCTAGGGAGGACGAAAATGACCTAATTGATCATCCAATGACACAAACACACCTATTGGATGCACAAGATTGGTTAAAAACCCTAATTGGACAAGAATATGCCTAGGGAGGACGAAAATAACCTAATTGATCATCCAATGACACAAACACACCTATTGCATGCACAAGATTCGTTAAAAACCCTAATTGGACAAGAATATGCCTAGGGAGGACGAAAATGACCTAATTGATCATCCAATGACACAAACACACCTATTGGATGCACAAGATTGGTTAAAAACCCTAATTGGACAAGAATATGCCTAGGGAGGACGAAAATGACCTAATTGATCATCCAATGACACAAACACACCTATTGGATGCACAAGATTTCCTAAAAACCCTAATTGGACAAGAATATGCATAGGGAGGACGAAAATGACCTAATTGATCATCCAATGACACAAACATACCTATTGGATGCAGAAGATTCGTTAAAAACCCTAATTGGACAAGAATATGCCTAGGGAGGACGAAAATGACCTAATTGATCATCCAATGACACAAACACACCTATTGGATGCACAAGATTGGTTAAAAACCCTAATTGGACAAGAATATGCCTAGGGAGGACGAAAATGACCTAATTGATCATCCAATGACACAAACACACTTATTGGATGCACAAAATTGGTTAAAAACCCTAATTGGACAAGAATATGCCTAGGGAGGACCAAAATGACCTAAATGTTAATCCAATGACACAAATAAACTTATTAGATGTACAAGATTGGTTAAAAACCCTAATTGGACAAGAATAAGCCTAGGGAGGACGAAAATGACCTAATTGATCATCCAATGACACAAACACACCTATTGGATGCACAAGATTGGTTAAAAACCCTAATTGGACAAGAATAAGCCTAGGGAGGACGAAAATGACCTAATTGATCATCCAATGACACAAACACACCTATTGGATGCACAAGATTGGTTAAAAACCCTAATTGGACAAGAATAAGCATAGAAAGGACGAAAATGACCTAATTGATCATCCAATGACACAAACACACCTATTGGATGGACAAGATTGGTTAAAAACCCTAATTGGACAAGAATATGCCTAGGGAGAACGAAAATGACCTAAATGTTAATCCAATGACACAAATGAACTTATTGGATGCACAAGATTTGTTAAAAACCCTAATTGGTCAAGAATAAGCCTAGGGAGGACGAAAATGACCTAAATGCTAATCCAATGACACAACTCAACTTATTGGATGCACAAGATTGGTTAAAAACCCTAATTGGTCAAGAATAAGCCTAGGAGGACGAAAATGACCAAATTGATCATCCATTGCCACAAACACACCTATTGGATGCACAAGATTGGTTAAAAACCCTAATTGGACAAGAATAAGCCTAGGGAGGACGAAAATGACCTAATTGATCATCCATTGCCACAAACACACCTATTGGATGCACAAGATTGGTTAAAAACCCTAATTGGACAAGAATATGCCTAGGGAGGACGAAAATGACCTAATTGATCATCCAATGACACAAACACACCTATTGGATGAACAAGATTGGTTAAAAACCCTAATTGGACAAGAATATGCTTAGGGAGGACGAAAATGACCTAAATGTTAATCCAATGACCCAAATGAACTTGTTGGATGCACAAGATTGGTGAAAACCCCTAATTGGACAAGAATAAGCCTAGGGAAGACGAAAATGACCTAATTGATCATCCAATGACACAAACACACCTATTGGATGCACAAGATTGGTTAAAAACCCTAATTGGACAAGAATATGCCTAGGGAGGAAGAAAATGACCTCAATATTAATTCAATGACACAAACAAAGTTATTGGATGCACAAGATTGGTTAAAAACTCTAATTGGACAAGAATAAGCCTAGGGAGGACGAAAATGACCTAATTGATCATCCAATGACACAAACACACCTATTGGATACACAAGATTGGTTAAAAACCCTAATTGGACAAGAATAAGCCTAGGGAGGTCGAAAAATGACCTAATTGATCATCCATTGCGACAGACACACCTATTGGATGCACAAGATTGGTTAAAAACCCTAATTGGACAAGAATATGCCTAGGGAGGACGAAAATGACCTAATTGATCATCCAATGACACAAACACACCTATTGGATGCACAAGATTGGTTAAAAACCCTAATTGGACAAGAATATGCCTAGGGAGGACGAAAATGACCTAAATATTAATTCAATGACACAAACAAAGTTATTGGATGCACAAGATTGGTTAAAAACCCAAATTGGACAAGAATATGCCTAGGGAGGACGAAAATGACCTAATTGATCATCCAATGACACAAACACACCTATTGGATGCACAAGATTGGTTAAAAACCCAAATTGGACAAGAATATGCCTAGGGAGGACGAAAATGACCTAATTGACCATCCAATGACACAAACACACCTATTGGGTGCACAAGATTGGTTAAAAACCCTAATTGGACAAGAATAAGCGTAGGGAGAACGAAAATGACCTAAAAGTTAATCCAATGACACAACTCAACTTATTGGATGCACAAGATTGGTTAAAAACCCTAATTGGACAAGAATATGCCTAAGGAGGACGAAAATGACCTAAATATTAATTCAATGACACAAACAAACTTATCGGATGCACAACATTGGTTAAAAACCCTAATTGGACGAGAATAAGCCTAGGGACGACGAAAATGACCTAATTGATCATCCAATGACACAAACACACCTATTGGATGCACAAGATTGGTTAAAAACCCTAATTGGACAAGAATAAGCGTAGGGAGAACGAAAATGACCTAAATGTTAATCCAATGACACAACTCAACTTATTGGATGCACAAGATTGGTTAAAAACCCTAATTGGATAAGAATAAGCCTAGGGAGGACGAAAATGAACTAATTGATCATCCAATGACACAAACACACCTATTGGATGCACAAGATTGGTTAAAAACCCTAATTGGACAAGAATATGCCTAGGGAGGACGAAAATGACCTAATTGATCATCCAATGACACAAACACACCTATTGGATGCACAAGATTGGTTAAAAACCCTAATTGGACAAGAATATGCCTAGGGAGGACGAAAATGACCTAATTGATCATCCAATGACACAAATGAACTTATCGGATGCACACGATTAGTTAAAAACCCTAATTGGACAAGAATATGCATAGGGAGGAAGAAAATAACCTAATTGATCATCCAATGACACAAACACACCTATTGGATGCACAAGATTGGTTAAAAACCCTAATTGGACAAGAATATGCCTAGGGAGGACGAAAATGACCTAATTGATCATCCAATGACACAAACACACCTATTGGATGCACAAGATTGGTTAAAAACCCTAATTGGACAAGAATATGCCTAGGGAGGACGAAAATGACCTAATTGATCATCCAATGACACAAACACACCTATTGGATGCACAAGATTGGTTAAAAACCCTAATTGGACAAGAATATGCCTAGGGAGGACGAAAATCCCCTAATTGATCATCCAATGACACAAACACACCTATTGGATGCACAAGATTGGTTAAAAACCCTAATTGGACAAGAATAAGCCTAGGGAGGACGAAAATGACCTAATTGATCATCCAATGACACAAACACACCTATTGGATGCACAAGATTGGTTAAAAACCCTAATTGGACAAGAATATGCCCAGGGAGGACGAAAATGACCTAATTGATCATCCAATGACACAAATGAACGTATTGGATGCACAAGATTAGTTAAAAACCCTAATTGGACAAGAATATGCCTAGGGAGGACGAAAATGACCTAATTAATCATCCAATGACACAAACACACCTATTGGATGCACAAGATCGGTTAAAAACCCTAATTGGACAAGAATAAGACTAGGGAGGACGAAAATGACCTAATTGTTCATCCAATGACACAAACACACCTATTGGATGCACAAGATCGGTTAAAAACCCTAATTGGACAAGAATAAGCCTAGGGAGGACGAAAATGACCTAATTGATCATCCAATGACACAAACACACCTATTGGATGCACAAGATTGGTCTAAAACTCTAATTGGACAAGATAATGCCTAGGGAGGACGAAAATGACCTAAATGTTAATCCAATGACACAAATGAACCTATTGGATGCACAAGATTGGTTAAAAACCCTAATTGGACAAGAATAAGCCTAGGGAGGACGAAAATAACCTAATTGATCATCCAATGACACAAACACACCTATTGGATGCACAAGATTGGTTAAAAACCCTAATTGGACAAGAATATGCCTAGGATGGACGAAAATTACCTAAATGTTAATCCAATGACACAAATGAACTTATTGGATGCACAAGATTGGTTAAAAACCCTAATTGGACAAGAATAAGCCTAGGGAGGACGAAAATGACCTAATTGATCATCCAATGACACAAACACACCTATTGGATGCACAAGATTGGTTAAAAACCCTAATTGGACAAGAATATGCCTAGGGAGGACGAAAATGACCTAATTGATCATCCAATGACACAAACACACCTATGGGATGCACAAGATTGGTTTAAAACCCTAATTGGACAAGAATATGCCTAGGGAGGACGAAAATGACCTAATTGATTATCCAATGACACAAATGAACGTATTGGATGCACAAGATTAGTTAAAAACCCTAATTGGACAAGAATATGCCTAGGGAGGACGAAAATAACCTAATTGATCATCCAATGACACAAACACACCTATTGGATGCACAAGATTGGTTAAAAACCCTAATTGGACAAGAATATGCCTAGGGAGGACGAAAATGACCTAAATGTAAATCCAATGACACAAATGAACTTATTGGATGCACAAGATTGGTTAAAAACCCTAATTGGACAAGAATAAGCCTAGGGAGGACGAAAATGACCTAAATGTTAATCCAATGACACAACTCAACTTATTGGATGTAGAAGATTGGTTAAAAACCCTTATTGGACAAGAATAAGCCTATGGAGGACGAAAATGCCCTAATTGATCATCCAATGACACAAACACACCTATTGGATGTACAAGATTGGTTAAAAACCCTAATTGGACAAGAATAAGCCTAGGGATGACGAAAATGACCTAAATGTTAATCCAATGACACAACTCAACTTATTGGATGCACAAGATTGGTTAAAAACCCTAATTGGACAAGAAAAAGCCTAGGGAGGACGAAAATGACCTAATTGATCATCCAATGACACAAACACACCTATTGGATGCACAAGATTGGTGAAAAACCCTAATTGGACAAGAATATGCCTAAGGAGGACGAAAATGACCTAAATATTAATTCAATGACACAAACAAACTTATCGGATGCACAACATTGGTTAAAAACCCTAATTGGACAAGAATAAGCCTAGGGACGACGAAAATGACCTAATTGATCATCCAATGACACACGCACACCTATTGGATGCACAAGATTGGTTAAAAACCCTAATTGGACAAGAATAAGCGTAGGGAGAACGAAAATGACCTAAATGTTAATCCAATGACACAACTCAACTTATTGGATGCACAAGATTGGTTAAAAACCCTAATTGGATAAGAATAAGCCTAGGGAGGACGAAAATGACCTAATTGATCATCCAATGACACAAACACACCTATTGGATGCACAAGATTCGTTAAAAACCCTTATTGGACAAGAATATGCCTAGGGAGGTCGAAAATGACCTAATTGATCATCCAATGACACAAACACACCTATTGGATGCACAAGATTCATTAAAAACCCTAATTGGACAAGAATATGCCTAGGGACGACGAAAATGACCTAATTGATCATCCAATGACACAAACACACCAATTGGATGCAGAGGATTGGTTAAAAACCCTATTTTGACAAGAATATGCCTAGGGAGGACGAAAATGACCTAATTGATCATCCAATGACACAAACACACCTATTGGATGCACAAGATTGGTTAAAAACCCTAATTGGACAAGAATATGCCTAAGGAGGACGAAAATGACCTAAATATTAATTCAATGACACAAACAAACTTATCGGATGCACAACATTGGTTAAAAACCCCAATTGGACAAGAATAAGCCTAGGGACGACGAAAATGACCTAATTGATCATCGAATGACACACACACACCTATTGGATGCACAAGATTGGTTAAAAACCCTAATTGGACAAGAATAAGCGTAGGGAGAACGAAAATGACCTAAATGTTAATCCAATGACACAACTCAACTTATTGGATGCACAAGATTGGTTAAAAACCCTAATTGGATAAGAATAAGCCTAGGGAGGACGAAAATGACCTAATTGATCATCCAATGACACAAACACACCTATTGAATGAACAAGATTGGTTAAAAACCCTAATTGGACAAGAATATGCCTAGGGAGGACGAAAATGACCTAATTGATCATCCAATGACACAAACACACCTATTGGATGCACAAGATTGGTTAAAAACCCTAATTGGACAAGAATATGCCTAGGGAGGACGAAAATAGCCTAATTGATCATCCAATGACACAAACACACCTATTGGATGCACAAGATTGGTTAAAAACCCTAATTGGACAAGAATATGCCTAGGGAGGACGAAAATGACCTAAATGTTAATCCAATGACACAAATGAACTTATTGGATGCACAAGATTGGTTAAAAACCCTAATTAGACAAGAATAAGCCTAGGGAGGACGAAAATGACCTAATTGATCATCCAATGACATAAACACACCTATTGGATGCACAAGATTGGTTAAAATCCCTAATTGGACAAGAATATGCCTAGGGAGGACGAAAATGACCTGAATATTAATTCAATGACACAAACAAAGTTATTGGATGCACAAGATTGGTTAAAAACCCTAATTGGACAAGAATAAGCCTAGGGAGGACGAAAATGACCTAATTGATCATCCAATGACACAAACACACCTATTGGATGCACAAGATTGGTTAAAAACCTTAATTGGACACGAATAAGCCTAGGGAGGACGAAAATGACCTAATTGATCATCCAATGACACAAACACACCTATTGGATGCACAAGATTGGTTAAAAACCCTAATTGGACAAGAATATGCCTAGGGAGGACGAAAATGACCTAATTGATCATCCAATGATACAAATGAACTTATTGGATGCACAAGATTAGTTAAAAACCCTAATTGGACAAGAATAGGCCTAGGGAGGACGAAAATAACCTAATTGATCATCCAATGACACAAACACACCTATTGGATGCACAAGATTGGTCTAAAACTCTAATTGGACAAGAATATGCCTAGGGAGGACGAAAATGACCTAAATGTTAATCCAATGACACAAATGAACTTATTGGATGCACAAGATTGGTTAAAAACCCTAATTGGACAAGGATAAGCCTAGGGAGGACGAAAATGACCTAATTGATCATCCAATGACACAAACCCACCAATTGGATGCACAAGATTCGTTAATAACCTTAATTGGACAAGAATATGCCTAGGGAGGACGAAAATGACCTAATTAATCATCCAATGACACAAACACACCTATTGGATGCACAAGATTGGTTAAAAACCCTAGCTGGACAAGAATATGCCTAGGGAGGACGAAAATGACCTAAATGTTAATCCAATGACACAACTCAACTTATTGAATGCACAAGATTGGTTAAAAACCCTAATTTGACAAGAATATGCCTAGGGAGGACGAAAATGACCTAATTGATCATCCAATGACACAAACACACCTATTGGATGCACAAGATTGGTTAAAAACCCTAATTGGACAAGAATAAGCCTAGGGAGGACGAAAATGACCTAAATGTTAATCCAATGACACAACTCAACTTATTGGATGCAGAAGATTGGTTAAAAACTCTTATTGGACAAGAATAAGCCTATGGAGGACGAAAATGACCTAATTGATCATCCAATGACACAAACACACCTATTGGATGCACAAGATTGGTTAAAAACCCTAATTGGACAAGAATATGCCTAGGGAGGACGAAAATGACCTAATTGATCATCCAATGACACAAACACACCTATTGGATGCACAAGATTGGTTAAAAACCCTAATTGGACAAGAATATGCCTAGGGAGGACGAAAATGACCTAATTGATCATCCAATGACACAAACACACCTATTGGATGCACAAGATTGGTTAAAAACCCTAATTGGACAAGAATATGCCTAGGGAGGACAAAAATGACCTAAATATTAATTCAATGACACAAATAAACTTATCGGATGCACAAGATTGGTTAAAAACCCTAATTGGACAAGAATAAGCCTAGGGAGGACGAAAATGACCTAATTGATCATCCAATGACACAAACACACCTATTGGATGCACAAGATTGGTTAAAAACCCTAATTGGACAAGAATATGCCTAGGGAGGACGAAAATGACCTAAATATTAATTCAATGAAACAAACAAACTTATTGGATGCACAAGATTGGTTAAAAACTCAAATTGGACAAAAATAAGCCTAGGGAGGACGAAAATGACCTAATTGATCATCCAATGACACAAATAAACCTATTGGATGCACAAGATTGGTTAAAAACCCTAATTGGACAAGAATATGCCTAGGGAGGACGAAAATGACCAAAATGTTAATCCAATGGCACAAATGAACTTATTGGATGCATAAGATTGGTTAAAAACTCTATTTGGACAAGAATAAGCCTAGGGAGGACAAAAATGACCTAAATGTTAATCCAATGACACAAATGAACTTATTGGATGCACAAGATTGGTTAAAAACCCTAATTGGACAAGAATAAGCCTAGGGAGGACGAAAATGACCTAATTGATCATCCAATGACACAAACACACCTATTGGATGCACAAGATTCGTTAAAAACCCTAATTGGACAAGAATAAGCCTAGGGATGACGAAAATGACCTAAATGTTAATCCAATGACACAACTCAACTTATTGGATGCACAAGATTGGTTAAAAACCCTAATTGGACAAGAATAAGCCTAGGGATGACGAAAATGACCTAAATGTTAATCCAATGACACAACTCAACTTATTGGATGCACAAGATTGGTTAAAAACCCTAATTGGACGAGAATAAGCCTAGGGACGACGAAAATGACCTAATTGATCATCCAATGACACAAACACACCTATTAGATGCACAAGATTGGTTAAAAACCCTAATTGGACAAGAATAAGCCTAGGGAGGAAGAAAATGACCTAATTGATCATCCAATGACACAAACACACCTATTGGATGCACAAGATTGGTTAAAAACCCTAATTGGACAAGAATATGCCTAGGGAGGACGAAAATGAACTAAATGTTAATCCAATGACACAACTCAACTTATTGGATGCACAAGATTGGTTAAAAACCCTAATTGGACAAGAATATGCCTAGGGAGGACGAAAATGACCTAATTGATCATCCAATGACACAAATGAACTTATTGGATGCACAAGATTAGTTAAAAACCCTAATTGGACAAGAATAAGCCTAGGGAGGACCAAAATAACCTAACTGATCATCCAATGACACAAACACACCTATTGGATGCACAAGATTGGTCTAATACCCTAATTGGACAAGAATATGCCTAGGGAGGACGAAAATGACCTAATTGATCATCCAATGACACAAACACACCTATTGGATGCACAAGATTGGTTAAAAACCCTAATTGGACAAGAATATGCCTAGGGAGGACGAAAATGTCCTAATTGATCATCCAATGACACAAACACACCTATTGGATGCACAAGATTCGTTAAAAACCCTAATTGGACAAGAATATGCCTAGGGAGGACGAAAATGACCTAATTGATCATCCAATGACACAAACACACCTATTGGATGCACAAGATTGGTTAAAAACCCTAATTGGACAAGAATATGCCTAGGGAGGACGAAAATGACCTAATTGATCATCCAATGACACAAACACACCTATTGGATGCACAAGATTCGTTAAAAACCCTAATTGGACAAGAATATGCATAGGGAGGACGAAAATGACCTAATTGATCATCCAATGACACAAACACACCTATTGGATGCTCAAGATTCGTTAAAAACCCTAATTGGACAAGAATATGCCTAGGGAGGACGAAAATGACCTAATTGATCATCCAATGACACAAACACACCTATTGGATGCACAAGATTGGTTAAAAACCCTAATTGGACAAGAATATGCCTAGGGAGGACGAAAATGACCTAATTGATCATCCAATGACACAAACACACCTATTGGATGCACAAGATTGGTTAAAAACCCTAATTGGACAAGAATATGCCTAAGGAGGACGAAAATGACCTAAATATTAATTCAAGTACACAAACAAACTTATCGGATGCACAACATTGGTTAAAAACCCTAATTGGACAAGAATAAGCGTAGGGAGAACGAAAATGACCTAAATGTTAATCCAATGACACAACTCAACTTATTGGATGCACAAGATTGGTTAAAAACCCTAATTGGATAAGAATAAGCCTAGGGAGGACGAAAATGACCTAATTGATCATCCAATGACACAAACACACCTATTGGATGCACAAGATTGGTGAAAAACCCTAATTGGACAAGAATATGCCTAAGGAGGACGAAAATGACCTAAATATTAATTCAATGACACAAACAAACTTATCGGATGTACAACATTGGTTAAAAACCCTAATTGGACAAGAATAAGCCTAGGGACGACGAAAATGACCTAATTGATCATCCAATGACACAAACACACCTATTGGATGCACAAGATTGGTTAAAAACTCTAATTGGACAAGAATAAGCGTAGGGAGAACGAAAATGACCTAAATGTTAATCCAATGACACAACTCAACTTACTGGATGCACAAGATTGGTTAAAAACCCTAATTGGATAAGAATAAGCCTAGGGAGGACAAAAATGACCTAATTGATCATCCAATGACACAAACACACCTATTGGATGCACAAGATCGGTTAAAAACCCTAATTGGACAAGAATAAGCCTAGGGAGGACGAAAATGACCTAATTGATCATCCAATGACACAAACACACCTATTGGATGCACAAGATTCGTTAAAAACCCTAATTGGACAAGAATAAGCCTAGGGATGACGAAAATGACCTAAATGTTAATCCAATGACAAAACACAACTTATTGGATGCCCAAGATTGGTTAAAAACCCTAATTGGACAAGAATAAGCCTAGGGAGGATGAAAATGACCTAATTGATCATCCAATGACACAAACACACCTATTGGATGCACAAGATTGGTTAAAAACCCTAATTGGACAAGAAAAAGCCTAGGGAGGACGAAAATGACCTAAATGTTAATCCAATGACACAACTCAACTTATTGGATGCACAAGATTGGTTAAAAACCCTAATTGGACAATAATAAGCCTAGGGAGGACGAAAATGACCTAAATGTTAATCCAATGACACAACTCAACTTATTGGATGCACAAGATTGGTTAAAAACCCTAATTGGACTAGAATAAGCCTAGGGAGGACGAAAATGACCTAATTGATCATCCAATGACACAAACACACCTATTGGATGCACAAGATTGGTTAAAAACCCTAATTGGACAAGAATGTGCCTAGGGAGGACGAAAATGACCTAATTGATCATCCAATGACAAAAACACACCTATTGGATGCACAAGATCGGTTAAAAACCCTAATTGGGCAAGAATAAGTCTAGGGAGGACGAAAATGACCTAATTGATCATCCAATGACACAAGCACACCTATTGGATGCACAAGATTGGTTAAAAACCCTAATTGGACAAGAATATGCCTAGGGAGGACGAAAATGACCTAATTGATCATCCAATGACACAAACACACCTATTGGATGCACAAGATTGGTTAAAAACCCTAATTGGACAAGAATATGCCTAGGGAGGACGAAAATGACCTAATTGATCATCCAATGACACAAACACACCTATTGGATGCACAAGATTGGTTAAAAACCCTAATTGGACAAGAATATGCTTAGGGGGGACGAAAATGAGCTAAATATTAATTCAATGACACAAACAAACTTATTGGATGCACAAGATTGGTTAAAAACCCTAATTGGACAAGAATAAGCCTAGGGAGGACGTAAATGACCTAATTGATCATCCAATGACACAAACACACCTATTGGATGCACAAGATTGGTTAAAAACCCTAATTGGACAAGAATAAGCCTAGGGAGGACGAAAATGACCTAATTGATCATCCATTGCCACAAACACAATTATTGGATGCACAAGATTGGTTAAAAACCCTAATTGGACAAGAATATGCCTAGGGAGGACGAAAATGACCTAATTGATCATCCAATGACACAAACACACCTATTGGATGCACAAGATTGGTTAAAAACCCTAATTGGACAAGAATATGCCTAAGGAGGACGAAAATGACCTAATTGATCATCCAATGACACAAACACACCTATTGGATGCACAAGATTGGTTTAAAACCCTAATTGGACAAGAATATGCCTAGGGAGGACGAAAATGACCTAATTGATCATCCAATCACACAAATGAACGTATTGGATGCACAAGATTGGTTAAAAACCCTAATTGGACAAGAATATGCCTAGGGAGGACGAAAATGACCTAATTGATCATCCAATGACACAAACACACCTATTGGATGCACAAGATTGGTTAAAAACCCTAATTGGACAAGAATATGCCTAGGGAGGACGAAAATGACCTAATTGATCATCCAATGACACAAACACACCTATTGGATGCACAAGATTGGTTAAAAACCCTAATTGGACAAGAATAAGCGTAGGGAGAACGAAAATGACCTAAATGTTAATCCAATGACACAACTCAACTTATTGGATGCACAAGATTGGTTAAAAACCCTAATTGGACAAGAATATGCCTAAGGAGGACAAAAATGACCTAAATATTAATTCAATGACACAAACAAACTTATCGGATGCACAACATTGGTTAAAAACCCTAACTGGACGAGAATAAGCCTAGGGACGACGAAAATGACCTAATTGATCATCCAATGACACAAACACACCTATTGGATGCACAAGATTGGTTAAAAACCCTAATTGGACAAGAATAAGCGTAGGGAGAACGAAAATGACCTAAATGTTTATCCAATGACACAACTCAACTTATTGGATGCACAAGATTGGTTAAAAACCCTAATTGGATAAGAATAAGCCTAGGGAGGACGAAAATGACCTAATTGATCATCCAATGACACAAACACACCTATTGGATGCACAAGATTGGTTAATAACCCTAATTGGACAAGAATATGCCTAGGGAGGACGAAAATGACCTAAATGTTAATCCAATGACACAAATGAACTTATTAGATGTACAAGATTGGTTAAAAACCCTAATTGGACAAGAATAAGCCTAGGGAGGACGAAAATGACCTAATTGATCATCCAATGACACAAACACACCTATTGGATGTACAAGATTGGTTAAAAACCCTAATTGGACAAGAATAAGCCTAGGGATGACGAAAATGACCTAAATGTTAATCCAATGACACAACTCAACTTATTGGATGCACAAGATTGATTAAAAACCCTAATTGGACAAGAAAAAGCCTAGGGAGGACGAAAATGACCTAATTGATCATCCAATGACACAAACACACCTATTGGATGCACAAGATTGGTGAAAAACCCTAATTGGACAAGAATATGCCTAAGGAGGACGAAAATGACCTAAATATTAATTCAATGACACAAACAAACTTATCGGATGCACAACATTGGTTAAAAACCCTAATTGGACAAGAATAAGCCTAGGGACGACGAAAATGACCTAATTGATCATCCAATGACACAAACACACCTATTGGATGCACAAGATTGGTTAAAAACTCTAATTGGACAAGAATAAGCGTAGGGAGAACGAAAATGACCTAAATGTTAATCCAATGACACAACTCAACTTATTGGATGCACAAGATTGGTTAAAAACCCTAATTGGATAAGAATAAGCTTAGGGAGGACGAAAATGACCTAATTGATCATCCAATGACACAAACACACCTATTGGATGCACAAGATTGGTGAAAAACCCTAATTGGACAAGAATATGCCTAAGGAGGACGAAAATGGCCTAAATATTAATTCAATGACACAAACAAACTTATCGGATGCACAACATTGGTTAAAAACCCTAATTGGACAAGAATAAGCCTAGGGACGACGAAAATGACCTAATTGATCATCCAATGACACAAACACACCTATTGGATGCACAAGATTGGTTAAAAACCCTAATTGGGCAAGAATAAGCCTAGGGAGGACGTAAATGACCTAATTGATCATCCAATGACACAAACACACCTATTGGATGCACAAGATTGGTTAAAAACCCTAATTGGACAAGAATATGCCTAGGGAGGACGAAAATGACCTAAATATTAATTCAATGACACAAACAAACTTATCGGATGCACAAGATTGGTTAAAAACCCTAATTGGACAAGAATAAGCCTAGGGAGGACGAAAATGACCTAATTGATCATCCAATGACACAAACACACCTATTGGATAAACAAGATTGGTTAAAAACCCTAATTGGACAAGAATATGCCTAGGGAGGACGAAAATGACCTAATTGATCATCCAATGACACAAACACACCTATTGGATGCACAAGATCGGTTAAAAACCCTAATTGGACAAGAATAAGCCTAGGGAGGACGAAAATGACCTAATTGATCATCCAATGACACAAACACACCTATTGGATGCACGAGATGGGTTAAAAACCCTAATTGGAAAAGAATATGCCTAGGGATGACGATAATGACCTAAATGTTAATCCAATGACACAAATGAACTTATTAGATGTACAAGATTGGTTAAAAACCCTAATTGGACAAGAATAAGTCTAGGGAGGACGAAAATGACCTAATTGATCATCCAATGACACAAACACACCTATTGGATGCACAAGATTGGTTAAAAACCCTAATTGGACAAGAATATGCCTAGGGAGGACGAAAATGACCTAATTGATCATCCAATGACACAAACACACCTATTGGATGCACAAGATTGGTTAAAAACCCTAATTGGACAAGAATATGCCTAGGGAGGACGAAAATGACCTAATTGATCATCCAATGACACAAATGAACTTATCGGATGCACACGATTAGTTAAAAACCCTAATTGGACAAGAATATGCATAGGGAGGAAGAAAATAACCTAATTGATCATCCAATGACACAAACACACCTATTGGATGCACAAGATTGGTTAAAAACCCTAATTGGACAAGAATATGCCTAGGGAGGACGAAAATGACCTAATTGATCATCCAATGACACAAACACACCTATTGGATGCACAAGATTGGTTAAAAACCCTAATTGGACAAGAATATGCCTAGGGAGGACGAAAATGACCTAAATATTAATTCAATGACACAAACAAACTTATCGGATGCACAAGATTGGTTAAAAACCCTAATTGGACAAGAATAAGCCTGGGGAGGACGAAAATGACCTAATTGATCATCCAATGACACAAACACACCTATTGGATGCACAAGATTGGTTAAAAACCCTAATTGGACAAGAATAAGCCTAGGGAGGACGAAAATGACCTAATTGATCATCCATTGCCACAAACACACCTATTGGATGTACAAGATTGGTTAAAAACCCTAATTGGACAAGAATATGCATAAGGAGGACAAAAATGACCTAATTGGTCATCCAATGACACAAACACACCTATTGGATGCACAAGATTGGTTAAAAACCCTAATTGGACAAGAATATGCCTAGGGAGGACGAAAATGACCTAATTGATCATCCAATGACACAAACACACCTATTGGATGCACAAGATTGGTTAAAAACCCTAATTGGACAAGAATATGCCTAGGGAGGACGAAAATGACCTAAATATTAATTCAATGACACAAACAAACGTATCGGATGCACAAGATTGGTTAAAAACCCTAATTGGACAAGAATATGCCTAGGGAGGACGAAAATGACCTAATTGATCATCCAATGACACAAACACACCTATTGGATGCACAAGATTGGTTAAAAACCCTAATTGGACAAGAATATGCAAAGGGAGGACGAAAATGACCTAATTGATCATCCAATGACACAAACACACCTATTGGATGCACAAGATCGGTTAAAAACCCTAATTGGACAAGAATAAGCCTAGGGAGGACGAAAATGACCTAATTGATCATCCAATGACACAAACACACCTATTGGATGCACAAGATTGGTTAAAAACCCTAATTGGACAAGAATAAGCCTAGGGAGGACGAAAATGACCTAAATGTTAATCCAATGACACAACTCAACTTATTGGAAGCACAAGATTGGTTAAAAATCCTAATTGGATAAGAATAAGCCTAGGGAGGACCAAAATGACCCAATTGATCATCCAATGACACAAACACACCTATTGGATGCACAAGATTGGTTAAAAACCCTAATTGGACAAGAATATGCCTAGGGAGGACGAAAATGACCTAATTGATCATCCAATGACACAAACACACCTATTGGATGCACAAGATCGGTTAAAAACCCTAATTGGACAAGAATAAGCCTAGGGAGGACGAAAATGACCTAATTGATCATCCAATGACACAAACACACCTATTGGATGCACAAGATTGGTTAAAAACCCTAATTGGACAAGAATATGCCTAGGGAGGACGAAAATGACCTAAATATTAATTCAATGACACAAACAAAGTTATTGGATGCACAAGAATGGTTGAAAACCCTAATTGGACAAGAATAAGCCTAGGGAGGACGTAAATGACCTAATTGATCATCCAATGACACAAACACACCTATTGGATGCACAAGATTGGTTAAAAACCCTAATTGGACAAGAATATGCCTAGGGAGGACGAAAATGACCTAAATATTAATTCAATGACACAAACAAACTTATCGGATGCACAAGATTGGTTAAAAACCCTAATTGGACAAGAATAAGCCTAGGGAAGACGAAAATGACCTAAATGTTAATCCAATGACACAACCCAACTTATTGGATGCACAAGATTGGTTAAAAACCCTAATTGGACAAGAATATGCCTAGGGAGGACGAAAATGACCTAATTGATCATCCAATGACACAAACACACCTATTGGATGCACAACATTGGTTAAAAACCTTAATTGGATAAGAATATGCCTAGGGAGGACGAAAATGACCTAATTGATCATCCAATGACACAAACACACCTATTGGATGCACAAGATTGGTTAAAAACCCTAATTGGACAAGAATATGCCTAGGGAGGACGAAAATGACCTAAATATTAATTCAATGACACAAACAAACTTATCGGATGCACAAGATTGGTTAAAAACCCTAATTGGACAAGAAAAAGCCTAGGGAGGACGAAAATGACCTAATTGATCATCCAATGACACAAACACTCCTATTGGATGCACAAGATTGGTTAAAAACCCTAATTGGACAAGAATAAGCCTAGGGAGGACGAAAATGACCTAATTGATCATCCAATGACACAAACACACCTATTGGATGCACAAGATCGGTTAAAAACCCTAATTGGACAAGAATAAGCCTAGGGAGGACGAAAATGACCTAATTGATCATCCAATGACACAAACACACCTATTGGATGCACAAGATTGGTTAATAACCCTAATTGGACAAGAATATGCCTAGGGAGGACGAAAATGACCTAAATGTTAATCCAATGACACAAATGAACTTATTAGATGTACAAGATTGGTTAAAAACCCTAATTGGACAAGAATAAGCCTAGGGAGGACGAAAATGACCTAATTGATCATCCAATGACACAAACACACCTATTGGATGTACAAGATTGGTTAAAAACCCAAATTGGACAAGAATAAGCCTAGGGATGACGAAAATGACCTAAATGTTAATCCAATGACACAACTCAACTTATTGGATGCACAAGATTGGTTAAAAACCCTAATTGGACAAGAAAAAGCCTAGGGAGGACGAAAATGACCTAATTGATCATACAATGACACAAACACACCTATTGGATGCACAAGATTGGTGAAAAACCCTAATTGGACAAGAATATGCCTAAGGAGGACGAAAATGGCCTAAATATTAATTCAATGACACAAACAAACTTATCGGATGCACAACATTGGTTAAAAACCCTAATTGGACAAGAATAAGCCTAGGGACGACGAAAATGACCTAATTGATCATCCAATGACACAAACACACCTATTGGATGCACAAGATTGGTTAAAAACTCTAATTGGACAAGAATAAGCGTAGGGAGAACGAAAATGACCTAAATGTTAATCCAATGACACAACTCAACTTATTGGATGCACAAGATTGGTTAAAAACCCTAATTGGATAAGAATAAGCTTAGGGAGGACGAAAATGACCTAATTGATCATCCAA
>JBBPBR010001549.1:0-15044 GCA_037974775.1 Cicer pinnatifidum | reverse complement strand
TAGGGAGGACGAAAATGACCTAATTGATCATCCAATGACACAAACACACCTATTGGATGCACAAGATTCATTAAAAACCCTAATTGGACAAGAATATGCCTAGGGAGGACGAAAATGACCTAATTGATCTTCGAATGACACAAATGAACTTATTGGATGCACAAGATTAGTTAAAAACCCTAATTGGACAAGAATAAGCCTAGGGAGGACGAAAATAACCTAATTGATCATCCAATGACCCAAACACACCTATTGGATGCACAAGATTGGTCTAAAATTCTAATTGGACAAGAATATGCCTAAGGAGGACGAAAATGACCTAAATGTTAATCCAATGACACAAATGAACGTATTGGATGCACAAGATTGGTTAAAAACCCTAATTGGACAATAATAAGCCTAGGGAGGACGAAAATGACCTAAATGTTAATCCAATGACACAACTCAACTTATTGGAAGCACAAGATTGGTTAAAAACCCTAATTGGATAAGAATAAGCCTAGGGAGGACGAAAATGACCTAATTGATCATCCAATGACACAAACACACCTATTGGATGCACAAGATTGGTTAAAAACCCTAATTGGACAAGAATAAGCGTAGGGAGAACGAAAATGACCTAAATGTTAATCCAATGACACAACTCAACTTATTGGATGCTCAAGATTGGTTAAAAACCGTAATTGGACAAGAATAAGCCTAGGGAGGACGAAAATAACCTAATTGATCATCCAATGACACAAACACACCTATTGGATGCACAAGATTGGTTTAAAACCCTAATTGGACAAGAATATGCCTAGGGAGGACGAAAATGACCTAAATATTAATTCAATGACACAAACAAAGTTATTGGATGCACAAGATTGGTTAAAAACCCTAATTGGACAAGAATATGCCTAGGGAGGATGAAAATGACCTAATTGATCATCCAATGACACAAACACACCTATTGGATGCACAAGATTGGTTAAAAACCCTAATTGGACAAGAATATGCCTAGGGAGGACGAAAATGACCTAATTGATCATCCAATGACACAAACACACCTATTGGATGCACAAGATTGGTTAAAAACCCTAATTGGACAAGAATATGCCTAGGGAGGACCAAAATGGCCTAATTGATCATCCAATGACACAAACACACCTATTGGATGCACAAGATTGGTTAAAAACCCTAATTGGACAAGAATATGCCTAGGGAGGACGAAAATCCCCTAATTGATCATCCAATGACACAAACACACCTATTGGATGCACAAGATTGGTTAAAAACCCTAATTGGACAAGAATAAGCCTAGGGAGGACGAAAATGACCTAATTGATCATCCAATGACACAAACACACCTATTGGATGCACAAGATTGGTTAAAAACCCTAATTGGACAAGAATATGCCTAGGGAGGACGAAAATGACGTAATTGATCATCCATTGCCACAAACACACCTATTGGATGCACAAGATTAGTTAAAAACCCTAATTGGACAAGAATATGCCTAGGGAGGACGAAAATGACCTAAATATTAATTCAATGACACAAGCAAAGTTATTGGATGCACAAGATTGGTTAAAAACTCTAATTGGAAAAGAATAAGCCTAGGGAGGACGAAAATGACCTAATTGATCATCCAATGACACAAACACACCTATTGGATGCACAAGATTGGTTAAAAACCCTAATTGGACAAGAATAAGCCTAGGGAGGACGAAAATGACCTAATTGATCATCCAATGACACAAACACACCTATTAGATGCACAAGATTGGTTAAAAACCCTAATTGGACAAGAATATGCCTAGGGAGGACGTAAATGACCTAATTGATCATCCAATGACACAAACACACCTATTGGACGCACAAGATTGGTTAAAAACCCTAATTGGACAAGAATATGCCTAGGGAGGACGAAAATGACCTAATTGATCATCCAATGACACAAACACACCTATTGGATGCACAAGATTGGTTAAAAACCCTAATTGGACAAGAATAAGCGTAGGGAGAACGAAAATGACCTAAATGTTAATCCAATGACACAACTCAACTTATTGGATGCAAAAGATTAATTAAAAACCCTAATTGGACAAGAATAAGCCTAGGGAGGACGAAAATGACCTAATTGAACATCCAATGACACAAACACACCTATTGGATGCACAAGATTGGTTAAAATCCCTAATTGAACAAGAATATGCCTAGGGAGGACGAAAATGACCTAAATGTTAATCCAATGACACAAATGAACTTATTAGATGTACAAGATTGGTTAAATACCCTAATTGGACAAGAATAAGCCTAGGGAGGACGAAAATGACCTAATTGATCATCCAATGACACAAACACACCTATTGGATGCACAAGATTGGTTAAAAACCCTAATTGGACAAGAATATGCCTAGGGAGGACGAAAATGACCTAAATGTAAATCCAATGACACAAATGAACTTATTGGATGCACAAGATTGGTTAAAAACCCTAATTGGACAAGAATAAGCCTAGGGAGGACGAAAATGACCTAAATGTTAATCCAATGACACAAATCAACTTATTGGATGCACAAGATTGGTTAAAAACCCTTATTGGACAAGAATAAGCCTATGGAGGACGTAAATGACCTAATTGATCATCCAATGACACAAACACACCTATTGGATGCACATGATCGGTTAAAAACCCTAATTGGACAAGAATAAGCCTAGGGAGGACGAAAATGACCTAATTGATCATCCAATGACACAAACACACCTATTGGATGCACAAGATTGGTTTAAAACCCTAATTGGACAAGAATATGCCTAGGGAGGACGAAAATGACCTAATTGATCATCCAATGACACAAATGAACGTATTGGATGCACAAGATCAGTTAAAAACCCTAATTGGACAAGAATATGCCTAGGGAGGACGAAAATAACCTAATTGATCATCCAATGACACAAACACACCTATTGGATGCACAAGATTGGTTAAAAACCCTAATTGGACAAGAATATGCCTAGTGAGGACGAAAATGACCTAATTGATCATCCAATGACACAAACACACCTATTGGATGCACAAGATTGGTTAAAAACCCTAATTGGACAAGAATAAGCCTAGGCAGGACGAAAATGACCTAATTGATCATCCAATGACACAAACACACCTATTGGATGCACAAGATTCGTTAAAAACCCTAATTGGACAAGAATATGCCTAGGGAGGACGAAAATGACCTAATTGATCATCCAATGACACAAATACACCTATTGCATGCACAAGATTGGTTAAAAACCCTAATTGGACAACAATATGCCTAGGGAGGACGAAAATGACCTAAATATTAATTCAATGAAACAAACAAACTTATTGGATGCACAAGATTGGTTAAAAACCCTAATTGGACAAGAATATGCCTAGGGAGGACGAAAATGACCTAATTGATCATCCAATGACACAAACACACCTATTGGATGCACAAGATTGGTTAAAAACCCTAATTGGACAAGAATAAGCGTAGGGAGAACGAAAATGACCTAAATGTTAATCCAATGACACAACTCAACTTTTTGGATGCACAAGATTGGTTAAAAACCCTAATTGGACAAGAATAAGCCTAGGGAGGACGAAAATGACCTAATTGATCATCCAATGACACAAACACACCTATTGGATGCACAAGATTGGTTAAAAACCCTAATTGGACAAGAATATGCCTAGGGAGGACGAAAATGACCTAAATGTTAATCCAATGACACAAATGAACTTATTGGATGCACAAGATTGGATATAAACCCTAACTGGACAAGAATAAGCCTAGGGAGGACGAAAATGACCTAATTGATCATCCAATGACACAAACACACCTATTGGATGCACAAGATTGGTTAAAAACCCTAATTGGACAAGAATATGCCTAGGGAGGACGAAAATGACCTAAATGATCATCCATTGCCACAAACACACCTATTGGATGCACAAGATTGGTTAAAAACCCTAATTGGACAAGAATATGCCTAGGGAGGACGAAAATGACCTAATTGATCATCCAATGACACAAACACACCTATTGGATGCACAAGATTGGTTAAAAACCCTAATTGGACAAGAATATGCCTAGGGAGGACGAAAGTCACCTAAATATTAATTCAATGACACAAACAAACTTATTGGATGCACAAGATTGGTTAAAAACCCTAGTTGGACAAGAATAAGCATAGGGAGGACGAAAATGACCTAATTGATCATCCAATGACACAACCACACCTATAGGATGCACAAGATTGGTTAAAAACCCTAATTGGACAAGAATAAGCCTAGGGAGGACGAAAATGACCTAATTGATCATCCAATGACACAAACACACCTATTGGATGCACAAGATTGGTTAAAAACCCTAATTGGACAAGAATATGCCTAGGGAGGACGAAAATGACCTAATTGATCATCCAATGACACAAACACACCTATTGGATGCACAAGATTGGTTAAAAACCCTAATTGGACAAGAATATGCCTAGGGAGGACAAAAATGACCTAAATATTAATTCAATGACACAAATAAACTTATCGGATGCACAAGATTGGTTAAAAACCCTAATTGGACAAGAATAAGCCTAGGGAGGACGAAAATGACCTAATTGATCATCCAATGACACAAACACACCTATTGGATGCACAAGATTGGTTAAAAACCCTAATTGGACAAGAATATGCCTAGGGAGGACGAAAATGACCAAATTGATCATCCAATGACACAAACACACCTATTGAAGGCACAAGATTGGTTAAAAACCCTAATTTGACAAGAATATGAGTAGGGAGGACGAAAATGACCTAAATGTTAATTCAATGACACAAACGAACTTATTGGATGCACAACATTGGTTAAAAACCCTAATTGGACAAGAATAAGCCTAGGGAGGACGAATACGACCTAATTGATCATCGAATGACACAAACATACATATTGGATGCACAAGATTGGTTAAAAACCTAATTGGACAAGAATAAGCCTAGGGAGGACGAAAATGACCTAATTGATCATCCAATGACACAAACACACCTATTGGATGCACAAGATTGGTTAAAAACCCTAATTGGACAAGAATATGCCTAGGGAGGACGAAAATGACATAATTGATCATCCAATGACACAAACACACCTATTGGATAAACAAGATTGGTTAAAAACCCTAATTGGACAAGAATATGCCTAGGGAGGACGAAAATGACCTAATTGATCATCCAATGACACAAAGACACCTATTGGATGCACAAGATTGGTTAAAAACCCTAATTGGACAAGAATATGCCTAAGGAGGACGAAAATGACCTAAATATTAATTCAATGACACAAACAAACTTATCGGATGCACAACATTGGTTAAAAACCCTAATTGGACAAGAATAAGCCTAGGGACGACGAAAATGACCTAATTGATCATCCAATGACACACACACACCTATTGGATGCACAAGATTGGTTAAAAACCCTAATTGGACAAGAATATGCCTAGGGAGGACGAAAATGACCTAATTGATCATCCAATGACACAAACACACCTATTGGATGCAGAGGATTGGTTAAAAACCCTAATTGGACAAGAATATGCCTAGGGAGGACGAAAATGACCTAATTGATCATCCAATGACACAAACACACCTATTGGATGCACAAGATTGGTTAAAAACCCTAATTGGACAAGAATATGCCTAAGGAGGACGAAAATGACCTAAATATTAATTCAATGACACAAACAAACTTATCGGATGCACAACATTGGTTAAAAACCCCAATTGGACAAGAATAAGCCTAGGGACGACGAAAATGACCTAATTGATCATCCAATGACACAAACACACCTATTGGATGCACAAGATTGGTTAAAAACCCTAATTGGACAAGAATAAGCGTAGGGAGAACGAAAATGACCTAAATGTTAATCCAATGACACAACTCAACTTATTGGATGCACAAGATTGGTTAAAAACCCTAATTGGATAAGAATAAGCCTAGGGAGGACGAAAATGACCTAATTGATCATCCAATGACACAAACACACCTATTGGATGCACAAGATTCGTTAAAAACCCTTATTGGACAAGAATATGCCTAGGGAGGTCGAAAATGACCTAATTGATCATCCAATGACACAAACACACCTATTGGATGCACAAGATTCATTAAAAACCCTAATTGGACAAGAATATGCCTAGGGACGACGAAAATGACCTAATTGATCATCCAATGACACAAACACACCAATTGGATGCAGAGGATTGGTTAAAAACCCTAATTGGACAAGAATATGCCTAGGGAGGACGAAAATGACCTAATTGATCATCCAATGACACAAACACACCTATTGGATGCACAAGATTGGTTAAAAACCCTAATTGGACAAGAATATGCCTAAGGAGGAAGAAAATGACCTAAATATTAATTCAATGACACAAACAAACTTATCGGATGCACAACATTGGTTAAAAACCCCAATTGGACAAGAATAAGCCTAGGGACGACGAAAATGACCTAATTGATCATCCAATGACACACACACACCTATTGGATGCACAAGATTGGTTAAAAACCCTAATTGGACAAGAATAAGCGTAGGGAGAACGAAAATGACCTAAATGTTAATCCAATGACACAACTCAACTTATTGGATGCACAAGATTGGTTAAAAACCCTAATTGGATAAGAATAAGCCTAGGGAGGACGAAAATGACCTAATTGATCATCCAATGACACAAACACACCTATTGAATGAACAAGATTGGTTAAAAACCCTAATTGGACAAGAATATGCCTAGGGAGGACGAAAAGGACCTAATTGATCATCAAATGACACAAACACACCTATTGGATGCACAAGATTGGTTAAAAACCCTAATTGGACAAGAATATGCCTAAGGAGGACGAAAATGACCTAATTGATCATCCAATGACACAAACACACCTATTGGATGCACAAGATTCATTAAAAACCCTAATTGGACAAGAATATGCCTAGGGAGGACGAAAATGACCTAATTGATCATCCAATGACACAAACACACCTATTGGATGCACAAGATTGGTTAAAAACCCAAATTGGACAAGAATAAGCCTAGGGAGGACGAGAATGACCTAATTGATCATCCAATGACACAAACACACCTATTGGATGCACAAGATGGTTAAAAACCCTAATTGGACAAGAATAAGCCTAGGGAGGACGAAAATGACCTAATTGATCATCCAATGACACAAACACACCTATTGGATGCACAAGATTGGTTAAAAACCCTAATTGGACAAGAATATGCCTAGGGAGGACGAAAATGACCTAAATGTTAATCCAATGACACAAATGCACTTATTGGATGTACAAGATTGGTTAAAAACCCTAATTGGACAAGAATAAGCCTAGGGAGGACGAAAATGACCTAATTGATCATCCAATGACACAAACACACCTATTGGATGCACAAGATTGGTTAAAAACCCTAATTGGACAAGAATAAGCCTAGGGACAACGAAAATGACCAAATTGATCATCCAATGACACAAACACACCTATTAGATGCAGAAGATTGGTTAAAAACCCTAATTGGACAAGAATAAGCCTAGGGAGGAAGAAAATGACCTAATTGATCATCCAATGACACAAACACACCTATTGGATGCACAAGATTGGTTAAAAACCCTAATTGGACAAGAATATGCCTTGGGAGGACGAAAATGACCTAATTGATCATCCAATGACACAAACACACCTATTGGATGCACAAGATCGGTTAAAAATCCTAATTGGACAAGAATAAGCCTAGGGAGGACGAAAATGACCTAATTGATCATCCAATGACACAAACACACCTATTGGATGCACAAGATTCATTAAAAACCCTAATTGGACAAGAATATGCCTAGGGAGGACGAAAATGACCTAATTGATCTTCGAATGACACAAATGAACTTATTGGATGCACAAGATTAGTTAAAAACCCTAATTGGACAAGAATAAGCCTAGGGAGGACGAAAATAACCTAATTGATCATCCAATGACCCAAACACACCTATTGGATGCACAAGATTGGTCTAAAATTCTAATTGGACACGAATATGCCTAAGGAGGACGTAAATGACCTAAATGTTAATCCAATGACACAAATGAACGTATTGGATGCACAAGATTGGTTAAAAACCCTAATTGGACAAGAATAAGCCTAGGGAGGACGAAAATGACCTAAATGTTAATCCAATGACACAACTCAACTTATTGGAAGCACAAGATTGGTTAAAAACCCTAATTGGATAAGAATAAGCCTAGGGAGGACGAAAATAACCTAATTGATCATCCAATGACACAAACACACCTATTGGATGCACAAGATTGGTTAAAAACCCTAATTGGACAAAAATATGCCTAGGGAGGACGAAAATGACCTAATTAATCATCCAATGACACAAACGCACCTATTGGATGCACAAGATCGGTTAAAACCCCTAATTGGACAAGAATAAACCTAGGGAGGACGAAAATGACCTAATTGAACATCCAATGACACAAACACACCAATTGGATGCACAAGATTCGTTAAAAACCCTAATTGGACAAGAATATGCATAGGGAGGACGAAAATGACCTAATTGATCATCCAATGACACAACTAAACTTATTGGAAGCACAAGATTGGTTAAAAACCCTAATTGGATAAGAATAAGCCTAGGGAGGACGAAAATGACCTAATTGATCATCCAATGGCACAAACACACCTATTGGATGCACAAGATTGGTTAAAAACCCTAATTGGACAAGAATAAGCGTAGGGAGAACGAAAATGACCTAAATGTTAATCCAATGACACAACTCAACTTATTGGATGCACAAGATTGGTTAAAAACCCTAATTGGACAAGAATAAGCCTAGGGAGGACGAAAATAACCTAATTGATCATCCAATGACACAAACACACCTATTGGATGCACAAGATTGGTTTAAAACCGTAATTGGACAAGAATATGCCTAGGGAGGACGAAAATGACCTAAATATTAATTCAATGACACAAACAAAGTTATTGGATGCACAAGATTGGTTAAAAACCCTAATTGGACAAGAATAAGCCTAGGGAGGACGTAAATGACCTAATTGATCATCCAATGACACAAACACACCTATTGGATGCACATGATCGGTTAAAAACCCTAATTGGACAAGAATAAGTCTAGGGAGGACGAAAATGACCTAATTGATCATCCAATGACACAAACACACCTATTGGATGCACAAGATCGGTTAAAAACCCTAATTGGACAAGAATAAGCCTAGGGAGGACGAAAATGACCTAATTGATCATCCAATGACACAAACACACCTATTGGATGCACAAGATTGGTTAAAAACCCTAATTGGACAAGAATATGCCTAGGGAGGACGAAAATGACCTAATTGATCATCCAATGACACAAACACACCTATTGGATGCACAAGATTGGTTAAAAACCCTAATTGGACAAGAATATGCCTAGGGAGGACGACAATGACCTAAATATTAATTCAATGAAACAAACAAACTTATTGGATGCACAAGATTAGTTAAAAACCCTAATTGGACAAGAATATGCCTAGGGAGGACGAAAATGACCTAATTGATCATCCAATGACACAAACACACCTATTGGATGCACAAGATTGGTTAAAAACCCTAATTGGACAAGAGTAAGCCTTGGGAGGATGAAAATGACCTAATTGATCATCCAAAGACACAAACACATCTATTGGATGCACAAGATTGGTTAAAAACCCTAGTTTGACAAGTATATACCTAGGGAGGACGAAAATGATCTAATTGACCATCCAATGACACAAACACACCTATTGGATGCACAAGATTGGTTAAAAACCCTAATTGGACAAGAATAAGCCTTGGGATGACGAAAATGACCTAATTGATCATCCAAAGACACAAACAGATCTATTGGATGCACAAGATTGGTTAAAAACCCTAGTTGGACAAGAATATACCTAGGGAGGACGAAAATGATCTAATTGATCATCCAATGACACAAATGAACTTATTGGATGCACAAGATTGGTTAAAAACCCTAGTTGGACAAGAATATACCTAGGGAGGACGAAAACGACCTAATTGATCATCCAATGATACAAATGAACTTATTGGATGCACAAGATTGGTTAAAAACCCTAATTGGACAAGAATAAGCCTAGGGAGGACGAAAATGACCTAATTGATCATCCAATGACACAAACACACCTATTGGATGCACAAGATTGGTTAAAAACCCTAATTGGACAAGAATATGCCTAGGGAGGACGAAAATGAACTAATTGATCATCCAATGACACAAACACACCTATTGGATACACAAGATTTGTTAAAAACCCTAATTGGACAAGAATATGCCTAGGGAGGACGAAAATGACCTAAATTGATCATCCAATGACACAAACACACCTATTGGATGCACAAGATTGGTTAAAAACCCTAATTGGACAAGAATATGCCTAGGGAGGACGAAAATGCCCTAAATGTTAATCCAATGACACAAATGAACTTATTGGATGCACAAGATTGGTTAAAAACCCTAATTGGACAAGAATAAGCCTAGGGAGGATCAAAGTGACCTAATTGATCATCCAATGAGATAAACACACCTATTGGATGCACAAGATTGGTTAAAAACCCTAATTGGACAAGAATATGCCTAGGGAGGACGAAAATGACCTAATTGATCATCCAATGACACAAACACACCTATTGGATGCACAAGATTGGTTAAAAACCCTAATTGGACAAGAATAAGCCTAGGGATGACGAAAATGACTTAATTGATCATCCAATGACACAAACACACCTATTGGATCCTCAAGATTGGTTAAAAACCCTAATTGGACAAGAATAAGCCTAGGGAGGACGAAAATGACCTAATTGATCATCCAATGACACAAACACACCTATTGGATGCAAAAGATTGGTTTAAAACCCTAGTTGGACAAGAATATGCCTAGGGAGGACGAAAATGACCTAATTGATCATCCAATGACACAAATGAACTTATTGGATGCACAAGATTGGTTAAAAACCATAATTGGACAAGAATAAGCCTAGGGAGGACGAAAATGACCTAATTGAACATCCAATGACACAAACACACCTATTGGATGCACAAGATTGGTTAAAAACCCTAGTTGGACAAGAATATGCCTAGGGAGGACGAAAATGACCTAATTGATCATCCAATGACACAAATGAACTTATTGGATGCACAAGATTGGTGAAAAACCCTAATTGGACAAGAATAAGCCTAGGGAGGACGAAAATGACCTAATTGATCATCCAATGACACAAACACACCTATTGGATGCACAAGATTGGTTAAAAACCCTAATTGGACAAGAATATGCCTAGGGAGGACGAATATGACCTAAATGTTAATCCAATAACACAAATGAACTTATTGGATGCACAAGATTGGTTAAAAACCCTAATTAGACAAGAATAAGCCTAGGAAGAACGAAAATGACCTAATTGATCATCCATTGACACAAACACACCTATTGGATGCACAAGATTGGTTAAAAACCCTAATTGGACAAGAATATGCCTAGGGAGGACGGATATGACCTAAATGTTAATCCAATGACACAAACACACCTATTGGATGCACAAGATTGGTTAAAAACCCTAATTGGACAAGAATAAGCCTAGGGAGGACGAAAATGACCTAATTGATCATCCAATGACACAAACACACCTATTGGATGCACAAGATTGGTTAAAAACCCTAATTGGACAAGAATATGCCTAGGAAGGACAAAAATGACCTAAATGTTAATCCAATGACACAAATGAACTTATTGGATGCACAAGATTGGTTAAAAACCCTAATTGGACAAGAATAAGCCTAGGGAGGACGAAAATGACCTAAATGTTAATCCAATGACACAACTCAACTTATTGGATGCAGAAGATTGGTTAAAAACTCTTATTGGACAAGAATAAGCCTATGGAGGACGAAAATGACCTAATTGATCATCCAATGACACAAACACACCTATTGGATGCACAAGATTGGTTAAAAACCCTAATTGGACAAGAATATGCCTAGGGAGGACGAAAATGACCTAATTGATCATCCAATGACACAAACACACCTATTGGATGCACAAGATTGGTTAAAAACCCTAATTGGACAAGAATATGCCTAGGGAGGACGAAAATGACCTAATTGATCATCCAATGACACAAACACACCTATTGGATGCACAAGATCGGTTAAAAATCCTAATTCGACAAGAATAAGCCTAGGGAGGACGAAAATGACCTAATTGATCATCCAATGACACAAACACACCTATTGGATGCACAAGATTCATTAAAAACCCTAATTGGACAAGAATATGCCTAGGGAGGACGAAAATGACCTAATTGATCTTCGAATGACACAAATGAACTTATTGGATGCACAAGATTAGTTAAAAACCCTAATTGGACAAGAATAAGCCTAGGGAGGACGAAAATAACCTAATTGATCATCCAATGACCCAAACACACCTATTGGATGCACAAGATTGGTCTAAAATTCTAATTGGACAAGAATATGCCTAAGGAGGACGAAAATGACCTAAATGTTAATCCAATGACACAAATGAACGTCTTGGATGCCCAAGATTGGTTAAAAACCCTAATTGGACAAGAATAAGCCTAGGGAGGACGAAAATGACCTAAATGTTAATCCAATGACACAACTCAACTTATTGGAAGCACAAGATTGGTTAAAAACCCTAATTGGATAAGAATAAGCCTAGGGAGGACGAAAATGACCTAATTGATCATCCAATGACACAAACACACCTATTGGATGCACAAGATTGGTTAAAAACCCTAATTGGACAAGAATATGCCTAGGGAGGACGAAAATGACCTAATTAATCATCCAATGACACAAACACACCTATTGGATGCACAAGATCGGTTAAAAACCCTAATTGGACAAGAATAAGCCTAGGGAGGACGAAAATGACCTAATTGATCATCCAATGACACAAACACACCAATTGGATGCACAAGATTCATTAAAAACCCTAATTGGACAAGAATATGCATAGGGAGGAAGAAAATGACCTAATTGATCATCCAATGACACAAACACACCTATTGGATGCACAAGATTGGTTAAAAACCCTAATTGGACAAGAATATGCCTAGGGAGGACGAAAATGACCTAAATGTTAATCCAATGACACAAATGAACTTATTAGATGTACAAGATTGGTTAAAAACCCTAATTGGACAAGAATAAGCCTAGGGAGGACGAAAATAACCTAATTGATCATCCAATGACACAAACACACCTATTGGATGCACAAGATTGGTTAAAAACCCTAATTGGCCAAGAATATGCCTTAGAGAGGACGTAAATGACCTAAATATTAATTCAATGACACAAACAAAGTTATTGGATGCACAAGATTGGTTAAAAACCCTAATTGGACAAGAATAAGCCTAGGGAGGACGTAAATGACCTAATTGATCATCCAATGACACAAACACACCTATTGGATGCACAAGATTGGTTAAAAACCCTAATTGGACAAGAATATGCCTAGGGAGGACGAAAATGACCTAAATATTAATTCAATGACACAAACAAAGTTATTGGATGCACAAGATTGGTTAAAAACCCTAATTGGACAAGAATAAGCCTAGGGAGGACGTAAATGACCTAATTGATCATCCAATGACACAAACACACCTATTGGATGCACATGATCGGTTAAAAACCCTAATTGGACAAGAATAAGTCTAGGGAGGACGTAAATGACCTAATTGATCATCCAATGACACAAACACACCTATTGGATGCACATGATCGGTTAAAAACCCTAATTGGACAAGAATAAGCCTAGGGAGGACGAAAATGACCTAATTGATCATCCAATGACACAAACACACCTATTGGATGCACAAGATTGGTTTAAAACCCTAATTGGACAAGAATATGCCTAGGGAGGACGAAAATGACCTAATTGGTCATCCAATGACACAAATGAACGTAGTGGATGCACAAGATTAGTTAAAAACCCTAATTGGACAAGAATATGCCTAGGGAGGACGAAAATGACCTAATTGATCATCCAATGACACAAACACACCTATTGGATGCACAAGATTGGTTAAAAACCCTAATTGGACAAGAATATGCCTAGGGAGGACGAAAATGACCTAATTGATCATCCAATGACACAAACAGACCTATTGGATGCACAAGATTGGTTAAAAACCCTAATTGGACAAGAATATGCCTAAGGAGGACGAAAATGACCTAAATATTAATTCAATGACACAAACAAACTTATCGGATGCACAACATTGGTTAAAAACCCTAATTGGACAAGAATAAGCCTAGGGACGACGAAAATGACCTAATTGATCATCCAATGACACACACACACCTATTGGATGCACAAGATTGGTTAAAAACCCTAATTGGACAAGAATAAGCGTAGGGAGAACGAAAATGACCTAAATGTTAATCCAATGACACAACTCAACTTATTGGATGCACAAGATTGGTTAAAAACCCTAATTGGATAAGAATAAGCGTAGGGAGGACGAAAATGACCTAATTGATCATCCAATGACACAAACACACCTATTGGATGAACAAGATTGGTTAAAAACCCTAATTGGACAAGAATATGCCTAGGGAGGACGAAAATGACCTAATTGATCATCTAATGACACAAACACACCTATTGGATGCACAAGATTGGTTAAAAACCCTAATTGGACAAGAATATGCCTAAGGAGGATGAAAATGACCTAATTGATCATCCAATGACACAAACACACCTATTGGATGCACAAGATTTGTTAAAAACCCTAATTGGACAAGAATATGCCTAGGGAGGACGAAAATGACCTAATTGATCATCCAATGACACAAACACACCTATTGGATGCACAAGATTCGTTAAAAACCCTAATTGGACAAGAATATGCCTAGGGAGGACGAAAATGACCTAATTGATCATCCAATGACACAAA
>JBBPBR010001548.1:0-33696 GCA_037974775.1 Cicer pinnatifidum | reverse complement strand
GCCTAGGGAGGACGAAAATAACCTAATTGATCATCCAATGACACAAACACACCTATTGGATGCACAAGATTGGTTAAAAACCCTAATTGGACAAGAATATGCTTAGGGAGGACGAAAATGACCTAAATGTAAATCCAATGACACAAATGAACTTATTGGATGCACAAGATTGGTTAAAAACCCTAATTGGACAAGAATAAGCCTAGGGAGGACGAAAATGACCTAAATGTTAATCCAATGACACAACTCAACTTATTGGATGCAGAAGATTGGTTAAAAACCCTTATTGGACAAGAATAAGCCTATGGAGGACGAAAATGACCTAATTGATCATCCAATGACACAAACACACCTATTGGATGTATAAGATTGGTTAAAAACCCTAATTGGACAAGAATAAGCCTAGGGATGACGAAAATGACCTAAATGTTAATCCAATGACACAACTCAACTTATTGGATGCACAAGATTGGTTAAAAACCCTAATTGGACAAGAAAAAGCATAGGGAGGAAGAAAATGACCTAATTGATCATCCAATGACACAAACACACCTATTGGATGCACAAGATTGGTGAAAAACCCTAATTGGACAAGAATATGCCTAAGGAGGACGAAAATGACCTAAATATTAATTCAATGACACAAACAAACTTATCGGATGCACAACATTGGTTAAAAACCCTAATTGGACAAGAATAAGCGTAGGGAGAACGAAAATGACCTAAAAGTTAATCCAATGACACAACTCAACTTATTGGATGCACAAGATTGGTTAAAAACCCTAATTGGACAAGAATATGCCTAAGGAGGACGAAAATGACCTAAATATTAATTCAATGACACAAACAAACTTATCGGATGCACAACATTGGTTAAAAACCCTAATTGGACGAGAATAAGCCTAGGGACGACGAAAATAACCTAATTGATCATCCAATGACACAAACACACCTATTGGATGCACAAGATTTGTTAAAAACCCTAATTGGACAAGAATATGCCTACGGAGGACGAAAATGACCTAAATATTAATTCAATGACACAAACAAAGTTATTGGATGCACAAGATTGGTTAAAAACCCTAATTGGACAAGAATAAGCATAGGGAGGACGTAAATAACCTAATTGATCATCCAATGACACAAACACACCTATTGGATGCACAAGATTGGTTAAAAACCCTAATTGGACAAGAATATGCCTAGCGAGGACGAAAATGACCTCAATATTAATTCAATGACACAAACAAAGTTATTGGATGCACAAGATTGGTTAAAAACCCTAATTGGACAAGAATAAGCCTAGGGAGGACGTAAATGACCTAATTGATCATCCAATGACACAAACACACCTATTGGATGCACAAGATTCATTAAAAACCCTAATTGGAAAAGAATATGCCTAGGGAGGACGAAAATGACCTAAATGTTAATCCAATGACACAAATGAACTTATTAGATGTACAAGATTGGTTAAAAACCCTAATTGGACAAGAATAAGCCTAGGGAGGACGAAAATGACCTAATTGATCATCCAATGACACAAACACACCTATTGGATGCACAAGATTGGTTAAAAACCCTAATTGGACAAGAATATGCCTAGGGAGGACGAAAATGACCTAATTGATCATCCAATGACACAAATGAACTTATTGGATGCACAAGATTAGTTAAAAACCCTAATTGGACAAGAATAAGCTTTGGGAGGACGAAAATTACCTAATTGATCATCCAATGACACAAACACACCTATTGGATGCACAAGATTGGTCTAAAACTCTAAATGAGCAAGAATATGCCTAGGGAGGACGAAAATGACCAAAATGTTAATCCAATGACACAAATGAACGTATTGGATGCACAAGATTGGTTAAAAACCCTAATTGGACAAGAATAAGCCTAGGGAGGACGAAAATGACCTAATTGATCATCCAATGACACAAACACACCTATTGGATGCACAAGATTGGTTAAAAACCCTAATTGGACAAGAATATGCCTAGGGAGGACGAAAATGACCTAATTGATCATCCAATGACACAAACACACCTATTGGATGCACAAGATTGGTTAAAAACCCTAATTGGACCAAAAAATGCCTAGGGAGGACGAAAATGACCTAATTGATCATCCAATGACACAAATACACCTATTGGATGCACAAGATGGGTTAAAAACCCTAATTGGACAAGAATATGCCTAAGGAGGACGAAAATGACCTAAATGTTAATCCAATGACACAAATGAACTTATTAGATGTACAAGATTGGTTAAAAACCCTAATTGGACAAGAATAAGCCTAGGGAGGACGAAAATGACCTAATTGATCATCCAATGACACAAACACACCTATTGGATGCACAAGATTGGTTAAAAACCCTAATTGGACAAGAATATGCCTAGGGAGGACGAAAATGACCTAATTGATCATCCAATGACACAAACACACCTATTGGATGCACAAGATTGGTTAAGAACCCTAATTGGACAAGAATATGCCTAGGGAGGACGAAAATGATCTAAATATTAATTCAGTGACACAAACAAACTCATTGGATGCACAAGATTGGTTAAAAACCCTAATTGGACATTAATAAGCCTAGGGAGGACGAGAATGACCTAATTGATCATCCAATGACACAAATACACCTGTTGGAAGCACAACATTGGTTAAAAACCCTAATTGGACAAGAATAAGCCTAGGGAGGACGAAAATGACCTAATTGATCATCCAATGACACAAACACACCTATTGGATGCACAAGATTGGTTAAAAACCCTAATTGGACAAGAATATGCCTAGGGAGGACGAAAATGACCTAATTGATCATCCAATGAAACAAACACACCTACTGGATGCACAAGATTCGTTAAAAACCCTAATTGGACAAGAATATGCCTAGGGAGGACGAAAATGACCTAATTGATCATCCAATGACACAAACACACCTATTGGATGCACAAGATTGGTTAAAAACCCTAATTGGACAAGAATATGCCTAGGGAGGACGAAAATGACCTAATTGATCATCCAATGACACAAACACACCTGTTGGATGCAGAAGATTGGTTAAAAACCCTAATTGGACAATAATATGCCTAGGGAGGACGAAAATGACCTAATTGATCATCCAATGACACAAACACACCTATTGGATGCACAAGATTGGTTAAAAACCCTAATTGGACAAGAATATGCCTAGGGAGGACGAAAATGACCTAATTGATCATCCAATGACACAAACACACCTATTGGATGCACAAGATTGGTTACAAACCCTAATTGGACAAGAATATGCCTAGGGAGGACGAAAATGACCTAAATATTAATTCAATGACACAAACAAACTTATTGGATGCATAAGATTGGTTAAAAACCCTAATTGGACAAGAATAAGCCTAGGGAGGACGAAAATGACCTAATTGATCATCCAATGACACAAACACACCTATTGGATGCACAAGATTGGTTAAAAACTCTAATTGGACAAGAATAAGCCTAGGGAGGACGAAAATGACCTAAATGTTCATCCAATGACACAAACACACCTATTGGATGCACAAGATTGGTTAAAAACCCTAATTGGACAAGAATATGCCTAGGGAGGACGAAAATGACCTAATTGATCATCCAATGACACAAACACACCTATTGGATGCACAAGATTGGTTTAAAACCCTAATTGGACAAGAATATGCCTAGGGAGGACGAAAATGACCTAATTGATTATCCGATGACACAAATGAACGTATTGGATGCACAAGATTAGTTAAAAACCCTAATTAGACAAGAATATGCCTAGGGAGGACGAAAATAACCTAATTGATCATCCAATGACACAAACACACCTATTGGATGCACAAGATTGGTTAAAAACCCTAATTGGACAAGAATATGCCTAGGGAGGACGAAAATGACCTAAATGTAAATCCAATGACACAAATGAACTTATTGGACGCACAAGATTGGTTAAAAACCCTAATTGGACAATAATAAGCCTAGGGAGGACGGAAATGACCTAATTGATCATCCAATGACACAACTCAACTTATTGGATGCACAAGCTTGGTTAAAAACCCTAATTGAACAAGAATAAGCCTAGGGAGGACGAAAATGACCTAATTGATCATCCAATGACACAAACACACCTATTGGATGCACAAGATTGGTTAAAAACCCTAATTGGACAAGAATATGCCTAGGGAGGACGAAAATGACCTAAATGTAAATCCAATGACACAAATGAACTTATTGGATGCACAAGATTGGTTAAAAACCCTAATTGGACAATAATAAGCCTAGGGAGGACGGAAATGACCTAATTGATCATCCAATGACACAACTCAACTTATTGGATGCACAAGCTTGGTTAAAAACCCTAATTGAACAAGAATAAGCCTTGGGAGGACGAAAATGACCTAATTGATCATCCAATGACACAAACACACTTATTGGATGCACAAGATTGGTTAAAAACACTAATTGGACAAGAATCAGCGTAGGGAGGACGAAAATGACCTAATTGATCATCCAATGACACAAACACACCTATTGGATACACAAGATTGGTTAAAAACCCTAATTCGACAAGAATATGCCTAGGGAGGACGAAAATGACCTAAATATTAATTAAATGACACAAACAAAGTTATTGGATGCACAAGATTGGTTAAAAACCCTAAATGGACAAGAATAAGCCTAGGGAGGACGAAAATGACCTAATTGATCATCCAATGACACAAACACACCTATTGGATGCACAAGATTGGTTAAAAACCCTAATTGGACAAGAATATGCCTAGGGAGGACGAAAATGACCTAAATGTAAATCCAATGACACAAATGAACTTATTGGATTCACTAGATTGGTTAAGAACCCTAATTGGACAAGAATAAGCCTAGGGAGGACGAAAATGACCTAATTGATCGTCCAATGACACAAACACACCTATTGGATGCACAAGATTGGTTAAAATCCCTAATTGGACAAGAATATGCCTAGGGAGGACGAAAATGACCTAAATGTAAATCCAATGACACAAATGAACTTATTGGATGCACAAGATTGGTTAAAAACCCTAATTGGACAAGAATAAGCCTAGGGAGGACGAAAATGACCTAAATGTTAATCCAATGACACAACTCAACTTATTAGATGCAGAAGATTGGTTAAAAACCCTTATTCGACAAGAATAAGCCTATGGAGGACGAAAATGACCTAATTGATCATCCAATGACACAAACACACCTATTGGATGTAGAAGATTGGTTAAAAACCCTAATTGGACAAGAATAAGCCTAGGGATGACGAAAATGACCTAAATGTTAATCCAATGACACAACTCAACTTATTGGATGCACAAGATTGGTTAAAAACCCTAATTGGACAAGAAAAAGCATAGGGAGGAAGAAAATGACCTAATTGATCATCCAATGACACAAACACACCTATTGGATGCACAAGATTGGTGAAAAACCCTAATTGGACAAGAATATGCCTAAGGAGGACGAAAATGACCTAAATATTAATTCAATGACACAAACAAACTTATCGGATGCACAACATTGGTTAAAAACCCTAATTGGACAAGAATAAGCGTAGGGAGAACGAAAATGACCTAAATGTTAATCCAATGACACAACTCAACTTATTGGATGCACAAGATTGGTTAAAAACCCTAATTGGACAAGAATATGCCTAAGGAGGACGAAAATGACCTAAATATTAATTCAATGACACAAACAAACTTATCGGATGCACAACATTGGTTAAAAACCCTAACTGGACGAGAATAAGCCTAGGGACGACGAAAATGACCTAATTGATCATCCAATGACACAAACACACCTATTGGATGCACAAGATTGGTTAAAAACCCTAATTGGACAAGAATAAGCGTAGGGAGAACGAAAATGACCTAAATGTTAATCCAATGACACAACTCAACTTATTGGATGCACAAGATTGGTTAAAAACCCTAATTGGATAAGAATAAGCCTAGGGAGGACGAAAATGACCTAATTGATCATCCAATGACACAAACACACCTATTGGATGTACAAGATTGGTTAAAAACCCTAATTGGACAAGAATAAGCGTAGGGAGAACGAAAATGACCTAAATGTTAATCCAATGACACAACTCAACTTATTGGATGCACAAGATTGGTTAAAAACCCTAATTGGACAAGAATATGCCTAAGGAGGACGAAAATGACCTAAATATTAATTCAATGACACAAACAAACTTATCGGATGCACAACATTGGTTAAAAAACCTAATTGGACGAGAATAAGCCTAGGGACGACGAAAATGACCTAATTGATCATCCAATGACACAAACACACCTATTGGATGCACAAGATTGGTTAAAAACCCTAATTGGACAAGAATAAGCGTAGGGAGAACGAAAATGACCTAAATGTTAATCCAATGACACAACTCAACTTATTGGATGCACAAGATTGGTTAAAAACCCTAATTGGATAAGAATAAGCCTAGGGAGGACGAAAATGACCTAATTGATCATCCAATGACACAAACACACCTATTGGATGTACAAGATTGGTTAAAAACCCTAATTGGACAAGAATAAGCCTAGGGATGACGAAAATGACCTAAATGTTATTCCAATGACACAACTCAACTTATTGGATGCACAAGATTGGTTAAAAACCCTAATTGGACAAGAAAAAGCCTAGGGAGGACGAAAATGACCTAATTGATCATCCAATGACACAAACACACCTATTGGATGCACAAGATTGGTGAAAAACCCTAATTGGACAAGAATATGCCTAAGGAGGACGAAAATGACCTAAATATTAATTCAATGACACAAACAAACTTATCGGATGCACAACATTGGTTAAAAACCCTAATTGGACAAGAATAAGCCTAGGGACGACGAAAATGACGTAATTGATCATCCAATGACACAAACACACCTATTGGATGCACAAGATTGGTTAAAAACCCTAATTGGACAACAATAAGCGTAGGGAGAACGAAAATGACCTAAATGTTAATCAAATGACACAACTCAACTTATTGGATGCACAAGATTGGTTAAAAACCCTAATTGGATAAGAATAAGCCTAGGGAGGACGATAATGACCTAATTGATCACCCAATGACACAAACACACCTATTGGATGCACAAGATTGGTTAAAAACCCTAATTGGACAAGAATATGCCTAGGGAGGACGAAAATGACCTAATTGATCATCCAATGACACAAACACACCTATTGGATGCACAAGATTGGTTAAAAACCCTAATTGGACAAGAATAAGCCTAGTGAGGACGAAAATGACCTAATTGATCATCAAATGACACTAACACACCTATTGGAAGCACAAGAATGGTTAATAACCCTACTTGGACAAGAATATGCCTAGGGAGGACGAAAATGACCTAATTGATCATCCAATGACACAAATGAACATATTGGATGCACAAGATTTGTTAAAAACCCTAATTGGACAAGAATAAGTCTAGGGAGGACGAAAATGACCTAATTGATCATCCAATGACACAAACACACCTATTGGATGCACAAGATTGGTTAAAAACCCTAATTGGACAAGAATATGCCTAGGGAGGACGAAAATGACCTAATTGATCATCCAATGACACAAACACACCTATTGGATGCACAAGATTGGTTAAAAACCCTAATTGGACAAGAATAAGCCTAGGGAGGACAAAAATGACCTAATTGATCATCCAATGACACAAACACACCTATTGGATGCACAAGATTGGTTAAAAACCCTAATTGGACAAGAATATGACTAGGGACGACGAAAATGATCTAAATGTAAATCTAATGACACAACTCAACTTATTGGATGCACAAGATTGGTTAAAAACCCTAATTGGACAAGAATAAGCCTAGGGAGGACGAAAATGACCTAATTGATCATCCAATGACACAAACACACCTATTGGATGCACAAGATTGGTTAAAAACCCTAATTGGACAAGAATAAGCCTAGGGAGGACAAAAATGACCTAATTGAGCATCCAATGACATAAACACACCTATTGGATGCACAAGATTGGTTAAAAACCCTAATTGGACAAGAATAAGCCTAGGGAGGACGAAAATGACCTAATTGATCATCCAATGACACAAACACACCTATTGGATGCACAAGATTGGTTAAAAACCCTAATTGGACAAGAATATGCCTAGGGAGGACGAAAATGACCTAATTGATCATCCAATGACACAAACACACCTATTGGATGCACAAGATTGGTTAAAAACCCTAATTGGACAAGAATATGCCTGGGGAGGACGAAAATGGCCTAATTGATCATCCAATTACACAAACACACCTATTGGATGCACAAGATTGGTTAAAAACCCTAATTGGACAAGAATAAGCCTAGGGAGGACGAAAATGACCTAATTGATCATCCATTGCCACAAACACACCTATTGGATGCACAAGATTGGTTAAAAACCCTAATTGGACAAGAATATGCCTATGGAGGACGAAAATGACCTAATTGATCATCCAATGACATAAACACACCTATTGGATGCACAAGATTGGTTAAAAACCCTAATTGGACAAGAATATGCCTAGGGAGGACGAAAATGACCTAATTGATCATCCAATGACACAAACACACCTATTGGATGCACAAGATTGGTTAAAAACCCTAATTGGACAAGAATATGCCTAGGGAGGACGAAAGTCACCTAAATATTAATTCAATGACACAAACAAACTTATTGGATGCACAAGATTGGTTAAAAACCCTAGTTGGACAAGAATAAGCATAGGGAGGACGAAAATGACCTAATTGATCATCCAATGACACAACCACACCTATAGGATGCACAAGATTGGTTAAAAACCCTAATTGGACAAGAATAAGCCTAGGGAGGACGAAAATGACCTAATTGATCATCCAATGACACAAACACACCTATTGGATGCACAAGATTGGTTAAAAACCCTAATTGGACAAGAATATGCCTAGGGAGGACGAAAATGACCTAATTGATCATCCAATGACACAAACACACCTATTGGATGCACAAGATTGGTTAAAAACCCTAATTGGACAAGAATATGCCTAGGGAGGACGAAAATGACCTAATTGATCATCCAATGACACAAATGAACTTATCGGATGCACACGATTAGTTAAAAACCCTAATTGGACAAGAATATGCATAGGGAGGAAGAAAATAACCTAATTGATCATCCAATGACACAAACACACCTATTGGATGCACAAGATTGGTTAAAAACCCTAATTGGACAAGAATATGCCTAGGGAGGACGAAAATGACCTAATTGATCATCCAATGACACAAACACACCTATTGGATGCACAAGATTGGTTAAAAACCCTAATTGGACAAGAATATGCCTAGGGAGGACGAAAATGACCTAATTGATCATCCAATGACACAAACACACCTATTGGATGCACAAGATTGGTTAAAAACCCTAATTGGACAAGAATATGCCTAGGGAGGATGAAAATGACCTAAATATTAATTCAATGACACAAACAAAGTTATTGGATGCACAAGATTGGTTAAAAACCCTAATTGAACAAGAATAAGCATAAAGAGGACGAAAAGACCTAATTGATCATCCAATGACACAAACACACCTATTGGATGCACAAGATTGGTTAAAAACCCTAATTGGATAAGAATATGCCTAGGGAGGACGAAAATGACCTAAATGATCATCCAATGACATAAACACACCTATTGGATGCACAAGATTGGTTAAAAACCCTAATTGGACAAGAATATGCCTAGGGAGGACGAAAATGACCTAATTGATCATCCAATGACACAAACACACCTATTGGATGCACAAGATTGGTTAAAAACATTAATTGGACAAGAATATTCCTTGGGAGGACGAAAATGACCTAAATATTAATTCAATGACACAAACAAACTTATCAGATGCAGAAGATTGGTTAAAAACACTAATTGGACAAGAATAAGCCTAGGGAGGACGAAAATGACCTAATTGATCATCCAATGACACAAACACACCTATTGGATGCACAAGATTGGTTAAAAACCCTAATTGGACAAGAATATGCCTAGGGAGGACGAAAATGACCTAAATAATAATTCAATGACACAAACAAAGTTATTGCATGCACAAGATTGGTTAAAAACCCTAATTGGACAAGAATAAGCCTAGGGAGGACGTAAATGACCTAATTGATCATCCAATGACACAAACACACCTATTGGATGCACAAGATTGGTTAAAAACCCTAATTGGACAAGAATATGCCTAGGGAGTACGAAAATGACCTAATTGATCATCCAATGACACAAACACACCTATTGGATGCACAAGATTGGTTAAAAACCCTAATTGGACAAGAATATGCCTAGGGAGGACGAAAATGACCTAATTGATCATCCAATGACACAAACACACCTATTGGATGCACAAGATTGGTTAAAAACCCTAACTTGACAAGAATATGCCTAGGGAGGACGAAAATGACCTAATTGATCATCCAATGACACAAACACACCTATTGGATGCACAAGATTGGTTAAAAACCCTAATTTGACAAGAATATGCCTAGGGAGGACGAATATGACCTAAATGTTAATCCAATAACTCAAATGAACTTATTGGATGCACAAGATTTGTTAAAAACCCAAATTGGACAAGAATAATCCTAGGGAGAACGAAAATGACCTAAATGTTAATCCAATGACACAACTCAACTTATTGGATGCACAAGATTGGTTAAAAACCCTAATTGGACAAGAATAAGCCTAGGGAGGACGAAAATGACCTAATTGATCATCCAATGACACAAACACACCTATTGGATGCACAAGATTGGTTAAAAACCCTAATTGGACAAGAATATGCCTAGGGAGGACGAAAATGACCTAAATATTAATTCAATGACACAAACAAACTTATTGGATGCACAAGATTGGTTAAAAATCCTAATTGGACAAGAATAAGCCTAGGGAGGACGAAAATGACCTAATTGATCATCCAATGACACGAACACACCTATTGGAAGCACAAGATTGGTTAAAAACCCTAATTGGACAAGAATATGCCTAGGGAGGACGAAAATGACCTAATTGATCATCCAATGACACAAACACACCTATTGGATGCACAAGATTGGTTAAAAACCCTAATTGGACAAGAATATGCCTAGGGAGGACGAAAATGACCTAAATGTTAATCCAATGACACAAATGAACTTATTGGATGCACAAGATTGGTTAAAAACCCTAATTGGACAAGAATAAGCCTAGGGAGGACGAAAATGACTAAATGTTAATCCAATGACACAACTCAACTTGTTGGATGCACAAGATTGGTTAAAAACCCTAATTGGACAAGAATAAGCCTATGGAGGACGAAAATGACCTAATTGATCATCCAATGACACAAACACACCTATTGGATGCACAAGATTGGTTAAAAACCCTAATTGGACAAGAATAAGCCTAGGGAGGACGAAAATGACCTAAATGTTAATCCAATGACACAACTCAACTTATTGGATGCAGAAGATTGGTTAAAAACTCTTATTGGACAAGAATAAGCCTATGGAGGACGAAAATGACCTAATTGATCATCCAATGACACAAACACACCTATTGGATGCACAAGATTGGTTAAAAACCCTAATTGGACAAGAATATGCCTAGGGAGGACGAAAATGACCTAATTGATCATCCAATGACACAAACACACCTATTGGATGCACAAGATTGGTTAAAAACCCTAATTGGACAAGAATATGCCTAGGGAGGACGAAAATGACCTAATTGATCATCCAATGACACAAACACACCTATTGGATGCACAAGATTGGTTAAAAACCCTAATTGGACGAGAATAAGCCAAGGGAGGACGAAAATGACCTAATTGATCATCCAATGACACAAAAACACCTATTGGATGCACAAGATTGGTTAAAAACCCTAATTGGACAAGAATATGCCTAGGGAGGACGAAAATGACCTAATTGATCATCCAATGACACAAACATACCTATTGGATGCACAAGATTGGTTAAAAACACTAATTGGACAAGAATATTCCTAGGGAGGACGAAAATGACCTAAATATTAATTCAATGACACAAACAAACTTATCAGATGCACAATATTGGTTAAAAACCCTAATTGGACAAGAATAAGCCTAGGGAAGACGAAAATGACCGAATTGATCATCCAATGACACAAACACACCTATTGGATGCACAAGATTGGTTAAAAACCCTAATTGGACAAGAATATGCCTAGGGAGGACGAAAATGACCTAATTGATCATCCAATGACACAAACACACCTATTGGATGCACAAGATTGGTTAAAAACCCTAATTGGGCAAGAATATGCCTAGGGAGGACTAAAATGACCTAAATATTAATTCAACGACACAAACAAACTTATCGGATTCACAAGATTGGTTAAAAACCCTAATTGGACAAGAATAAGCCTAGGGACGACGAAAATGACCTAATTGATCATCCAATGACACAAACACACCTATTGGATGCACAAGATTGGTTAAAAACCCTAATTGGACAAGAATATGCCTAGGGAGGACGAAAATGACCTAAATGTAAATCCAATGACACAAACAAAGTTATTGGATGCACAAGATTGGTTAAAAACCCTAATTGGACAAGAATAAGCCTAGGGAGGACGAAAATGACCTAATTGATCATCCAATGACACAAACACACCTATTGGATGCACAAGATTGGTTAAAAACCCTAATTGGACAAGAATATGCCTAGGGAGGACGAAAATGACCTAAATGTAAATCCAATGACACAACTCAACTTATTGGATGCAGAAGATTGGTTAAAAACCCTTATTGGAAAAGAATAAGCCTAGGGACGACGAAAATGACCTAATTGATCATCCAATGACACAAACACACCTATTGGATGTACAAGATTGGTTAAAACCCCTAATTGGACAAGAATAAGCCTAGGGATGACGAAAATGACCTAAATGTTAATCCAATGACACAACTCAACTTATTGGATGCACAAGATTGGTTAAAAACCCTAATTGGACAAGAAAAAGCCTAGGGAGGACAAAAATGACCTAATTAATCATCCAATGACACAAACACACCTATTGGATGCACAAGATTGGTGAAAAACCCTAATTGGACAAGAATATGCCAAAGGAGGACGAAAATGACCTAAATATTAATTCAATGACACAAACAAACTTATCGGATGCACAACATTGGTTAAAAATCCTAATTGGACAAGAATAAGCCTAGGGACGACGAAAATGACCTAATTGATCATCCAATGACACAAACACACCTATTGGATGCACAAGATTGGTTAAAAACCCTAATTGGACAAGAATAAGCGTAGGGAGAACGAAAATGACCTAAATGTTAATCCAATGACACAACTCAACTTATTGGATGCACAAGATCGGTTAAAAACCCTAATTGGACAAGAATAAGCCTAGGGAGGACGAAAATGACCTAATTGATCATCCAATGACACAAACACACCTATTGGATGCACAAGATTGGTTAAAAACCCTAATTGGACAAGAATATGCCTAGGGAGGACGAAAATGACCTAATTGATCATCCAATGACACAAACACACCTATTGGATGCACAAGATTGGTTAAAAACCCTAATTGGACTATAATATGCCTAGGGAGGACCAAAATGACCTAAATATTAATTCAATGACACAAACAAACTTATTGGATGCACAAGATTGGTTAAAAACCCTAATTAGACAATAATATGCCTAGGAAGGACGAAAATGACCTAATTGATCATCCAATGACACAAACACACCTATTGGATGCACAAGATTGGTTCAAAACCCTAGTTGGACAAGAACATGCCTAGGGAGGACGGAAATGACCTAGTTGATCATCCAATGACACTAATGAACTTATTGGATACACAAGATTGGTTAAAAACCCTAATTGGACAAGAATAAGCCTAGGGAGGACGAAAATGACCTAATTGATCATCCAATGACACAAACACACCTATTGGATGAACAAGATTGGTTAAAAACCCTAATTGGACAAGAATATCCCTAGGGAGGACGAAAATGACCTAATTGATCATCCAATGACACAAACACACCTATTGGAAGAACAAGATTGGTTAAAAACCCTAATTGGACAAGAATATGCCTAGGGAGGACGAATATGACCTAAATGTCAATCCAATAACACAAATGAACTTATTGGATGCACAAGATTGGTTAAAAACCCTAATTGGACAAGAATAAGCCTAGGGAGGACGAAAATGGCCTAATTGATCATCCAATGACACAAACACACCTATTGGATACACAAGATTGGTTAAAAACCCTAATTGGACAAGAATATGCCTAGGGAGGACGAAAATGACCTAATTGATCATCCAATGACCCAAACACACCTATTGGATACACAAGATTGGTTAAAAACCCTAATTGGACAAGAATAAGCCTAGGGAGGACAAAAATGACCTAATTGATCATCCAATGACACAAACACACCTATTGGATGCACAAGATTGGTTAAAAACCCTAATTGGACAAGAATAAGCCTAGGGAGGACGAAAATGACCTAATTGATCATCCAAGGACACAAACACACCTATTGGATGCACAAGATTGGTTAAAAACCCTAATTGGACAAGAATAAGCCTAGGGAGGACGAAAATGACCTAATTGATCATCTAATGACACAAATGAACTTATTGGATGCACAAGATTGGTTAAAAACCCTAGTTGGACAAGAATATGCCTAGGGAGGACGAAAATAACCTAAATGATCATCCAATGACAGAAATGAACTTATTGGATGCACAAGATTTGTTAAAAACCCTAATTGGACAAGAATAAGCCTAGGGAGGACGAAAATGACCTAATTGATCATCCAATGACACAAACACACCTATTGGATGCACAAGATTGGTTAAAAACCCTAATTGGACAAGAATATGCCTTGGGAGGACGAAAATGACCTAAATTGATCATCCAATGACACAAACACACCTACTGGATGCACAGGATTGGTTAAAAACCCTAATTGGACAAGAATATGCATAGGGAGGACAAAAATGACCTAAATGTTAATCCGATGACACAAATGAACTTATTCGATGCACAAGATTGGTTAAAAACCCTAATTGGACAATAATAAGCCTAGGGAGGATCAAAGTGACCTAATTGATCATCCAATGACACAAACATACCTATTGGATGCACAAGATTGGTTAAAAACCCTAATTAGACAAGAATATGCCTAGGGAGGACGAAAATGACCTAAATCTTAATTCAATGACACAAACAAAGTTATTGGATGCACAAGATTGGTTAAAAACCCTAATTGGACAAGAATAAGCCTAGGGAGGACGAAAATGACCTAATTGATCATCCAATGACACAAACACACCTATTGGATGCACAAAATTGGTTAAAAACCCTAGTTGGACAAGAACATGACTAGGGTGGACGAAAATTACCTAATTGATCATCCAATGACACAAACACACCTATTGGATGCACAAGATTGGTTAAAAACCCTAATTGGACAAGAATATGCCTAGGGAGGACGAAAATGACCTAATTGATCATCCAATGACACAAACACACCTATTGGATGCACAAGATTGGTTAAATACCATAATTGGACAAGAATAAGCCTAGGGAGGACGAAAATGACCTAATTGATCATCCAATGACACAAACACACCTATTGGATGCACAAGATTGGTTAAAAACCCTAATTGGACAAGAATATGCCTAGGGAGGACGAAAATGACCTAAATATTAATCCAATGACACAAACACACTTATTGGATGCACAAGATTGGTTAAAAACCCTAATTGGACAAGAATAAGCCTAGGGAGGACGAAAATGACCTAAATGTTAATCCAATGACACAAATGAACTTATTGGATGCACAAGATTGGTTAAAAACCCTAATTGGACATGAATAAGCCTCGGGAGGACGAAAATAACCTAAATGTTAATCCAATGACACAACTCAACTTATTGGATGCACAAGATTGGTTAAAAACCCTAATTGGACAAGAATAAGCCTATGGAGGACGAAAATGACCTAATTGATCATCCAATGACACAAACACACCTATTGGATGCACAAGATTGGTTAAAAACCCTAATTGGACAAGAATAAGCCTAGGGAGGACGAAAATGACCTAAATGTTAATCCAATGACACAACTCAACTTATTGGAAGCACAAGATTGGTTAAAAATCCTAATTGGATAAGAATAAGCCTAGGGAGGACCAAAATGACCCAATTGATCATCCAATGACACAAACACACCTATTGGATGCACAAGATTGGTTAAAAACCCTAATTGGACAAGAATATGCCTAGGGAGGACGAAAATGACCTAATTGATCATCCAATGACACAAACACACCTATTGGATGCACAAGATCGGTTAAAAACCCTAATTGGACAAGAATAAGCCTAGGGAGGACGAAAATGACCTAATTGATCATCCAATGACACAAACACACCTATTGGATGCACAAGATTGGTTAAAAACCCTAATTGGACAAGAATATGCCTAGGGAGGACGAAAATGACCTAAATATTAATCCAATGACACAAACAAACTTATTGGATGCACAAGATTGGTTAAAAACCCTAATTGGACAAGAATAAGCCTAGGGAGAACGAAAATGACCTAAATGTTAATCCAATGACACAACTCAACTTATTGGATGCACAAGATTGGTTAAAAACCCTAATTGGAAAAGAATAAGCCTAGGGAGGACGAAAATGACCTAATTGATCATCCAATGACACAAACACATCTATTGGATGCACAAGATTGGTTAAAAACCCTAATTGAACAAGAATATGCCTAGGGAGGACGAAAATGACCTAAATGTTAATCCAATGACACAAATGAACTTATTAGATGTACAAGATTGTTTAAATACCCTAATTGGACAAGAATAAGCCTAGGGAGGACGAAAATGACCTAATTGATCATCCAATGACACAAACACACCTATTGGATGCACAAGATTGGTTAAAAACCCTAATTGGACAAGAATATGCCTAGGGAGGACGAAAATGACCTAAATGTTAATCCAATGACACAAATGAACTTATTGGATGCACAAGATTTGTTAAAAACCCTAATTGGACAAGAATATGCCTAGGGAGGACGAAAATGACCTAATTGATCATCCAATAACACAAACACACCTATTGGATGCACAACATTGGTTAAAAATCCTAATTGGACAAGAATATGCCACGGGAGGTCGAAAATGACCTAAATATTAATTCAATGACACAAACAAAGTTATTGGATGCACAATATTGGTTAAAAACACTAATTGGACAAGAATAAGCCAAGGGAGGACGAAAATGACCTAATTGATCATCCAATGACACAAACACACCTATTGGATGCACAAGATTGGTTAAAAACCCTAATTGGACAAGAATATGCCTAGGGAGGACGAAAATGACCTAAATGTAAATCCAATGACACAACTCAACTTATTGGATGCAGAAGATTGGTTAAAAACCCTTATTGGAAAAGAATAAGCCTAGGGACGACGAAAATGACCTAATTGATCATCCAATGACACAAACACACCTATTGGATGTACAAGATTGGTTAAAACCCCTAATTGGACAAGAATAAGCCTAGGGATGACGAAAATGACCTAAATGTTAATCCAATGACACAACTCAACTTATTGGATGCACAAGATTGGTTAAAAACCCTAATTGGACAAGAAAAAGCCTAGGGAGGACAAAAATGACCTAATTAATCATCCAATGACACAAACACACCTATTGGATGCACAAGATTGGTGAAAAAACCTAATTGGACAAGAATATGCCAAAGGAGGACGAAAATGACCTAAATATTAATTCAATGACACAAACAAACTTATCGGATGCACAACATTGGTTAAAAATCCTAATTGGACAAGAATAAGCCTAGGGACGACGAAAATGACCTAATTGATCATCCAATGACACAAACACACCTATTGGATGCACAAGATTGGTTAAAAACCCTAATTGGACAAGAATAAGCGTAGGGAGAACGAAAATGACCTAAATGTTAATCCAATGACACAACTCAACTTATTGGATGCACAAGATCGGTTAAAAACCCTAATTGGACAAGAATAAGCCTAGGGAGGACGAAAATAACCTAATTGATCATCCAATGACACAAACACACCTATTGGATGCACAAGATTGGTTAAAAACCCTAATTGGACAAGAATATGCCTAGGGAGGACGAAAATGACCAAATTGATCATCCAATGACACAAACACACCTATTGGATGCACAAGATTAGTTAAAAACCCTAATTGGACAAGAATAAGCCTAGGGAGGACGAAAATAACCTAATTGATCATCCAATGACACAAACACACCTATTGGATGCACCAGATTGGTCTAAAACTCTAATTGGACAAGAATAAGCCTAAGGAGGACGAAAATGACCTAAATGTTCATCCAATGACACAAATGAACGTATTGGATGCACAAGATCGGTTAAAAACCCTAATTGGACAAGAATAAGCCTAGGGAGGACGAAAATGACCTAAATGTTAATCCAATGACACAACTCAACTTATTGGAAGCACAAGATTGGTTAAAAACCCTAATTGGATAAGAATAAGCCTAGGGAGGACGAAAATGACCTAATTGATCATCCAATGACACAAACACACCTATTTGATGCACAAGATTGGTTAAAAACCCTAATTGGACAAGAATATGCTTAGGGAGGACGAAAATGACCTAAATGTTAATCCAATGACACAAACACACCTATTGGATGCACAAGATCGGTTAAAAACCCTAATTGGACAAGAATAAGCCTAGGGAGGACGAAAATGACCTAATTGATCATCCAATGACACAAACACACCTATTGGATGCACAAGATTGGTTAAAAACCCTAATTGGACAAGAATATGCTTAGGGAGGACGAAAATGACCTAAATGTTAATCCAATGACACAAACACACCTATTGGATGCACAAGATCGGTTAAAAACCCTAATTGGACAAGAATAAGCCTAGGGAGGACGAAAATGACCTAATTGATCATCCAATGACACAAACACACCTATTGGATGCACAAGATTGGTTAAAAACCCTAATTGGACAAGAATGTGCCTAGAGAGGATGAAAATGACCTAACTGATCATCCAATGACACAAATGAACTTACTGGATGCACAAGATTAGTTAAAAACCCTAATTGGACAAGAATAAGCCTAGGGAGGACGAAAATAACCTAATTGATCATCCAATGACACAAACACACCTATTGGATGCACAAGATTGGTCTAAAACTCTAATTGGACAAGAATATGCCTAGGGAGGACGAAAATGACCTAAATGTTAATCCAATGACACAAATGAACTTATTGGATGCACAAGATTGGTTAAAAACCCTAATTGGACAAGAATAAGCCTATGGAGGACAAAAATGACCTAAATGTTAATCCAATGACACAACTCAACTTATTGGATACACAAGATTGGTTAAAAACCCTAATTGGGCAAGAATAAGCCTAGGGAGGACGAAGATGACCTAATCGATCATCCAATGACACAAACACACCTATTGGATGCACAAGATTGGTTAAAAACCCTAATTGGACAAGAATAAGCCTAGAGATGACGAAAATGACCTAATTGATCATCCAATGACACAAACACACCTATTGGATGCACAAGATCGGTTAAAAACCCTAATTGGACAAGAATAAGCCTAGGGAGGACGAAAATGACCTAATTGATCATCCAATGACACAAACACACCTATTGGATGCACAAGATTAGTTAAAGACCCTAATTGGACAAGAATATGCCTAGGGAGGACGAAAATGACCTAATTGATCATCCAATGACACAAACACACCTATTGGATGCACAAGATTGCATAAAAACCCTAATTGGACAAGAATAAGCCTAGGGAGGACGAAAATAACCTAATTGATCATCCAATGACACAAACACACCTATTGGATGCACAAGATTGGTTAAAAACCCTAATTGGACAAGAATATGCCTAGGGAGGACGAAAATGACCTAATTGATCATCCAATGACACAAACACACCTATTGGATGCACAAGAATGGTCTAAAACTCTAATTGGACAAGAATATGCCTAGGGAGGACGAAAATAACCTAATTGATCATCCAATGACACAAACACACCTATTGGATGCACAAGATTGGTTAAAAACCCTAATTGGACAAGAATAAGCCTAGGGAGGATGAAAATAACCTAATTGATCATCCAATGACACAAACACACCTATTGGATGCACAAGATTGGTTAAAAACCCTAATTGGACAAGAATATGCCTAGGGAGGACGAAAATGACATAATGTTAATCCAATGACACAAATGAACTTATTGGATGCACAAGATTGGTTAAAAACCCTAATTGGACAAGAATATGCCTAGGGAAGACGAAAATGACATAATTGATCATCCAATGACACAAACACACCTATAGGATGCACAAGATCGGTTAAAAACCCTAATCGGACAAGAATAAGCCTAGGGAGGACGAAAATGACCTAATTGATCATCCAATGACACAAACACACCTATTGAATGCACAAGATTTATTAAAAACCCTAATTGGACAAGAATATGCCTAGGGAGGACGAAAATGACCTAATTGATCATCCAATGACACAAACACACCTATTGGATGCACAAGATTCGTTAAAAACCCTAATTGGACAAGAATATGCCTAGGGAGGACGAAAATGACCTAATTGATCATCCAATGACACAAACACACCTATTGGATGCACAAGATTGGTTAAAAACCCTAATTGGACAAGAATATGCCTAGGGAGGACGAAAATGACCTAATTGATCATCCAATGACACAAACACACCTATTGGATGCACAAGATTGGTTAAAAACCCAAATTGGACAAGAATAAGCGTAGGGAGAACGAAAATGACCTAAATGTTAATCCAATGACACAACTCAACTTATTGGATGCACAAGATTGGTTAAAAACCCTAATTGGACAAGAATATGCCTAAGGAGGACGAAAATGACCTAAATATTAATTCAATGACACAAACAAACTTATCGGATGCACAACATTGGTTAAAAACCCTAATTGGACGAGAATAAGCCTAGGGAGGACGAAAATGACCTAATTGATCATCCAATGACACAAACACACCTATTGGATGCACAAGATTGGTTAAAAACCCTAATTGGACAAGAATAAGCCTAGGGATGACGAAAATGACCTAAATGTTAATCCAATGACACAACTAAACTTATTGGATGCACAAGATTGGTTAAAAACCCTAATTGGACAAGAATAAGCCTAGGGAGGACGAAAATGACCTAATTGATCATCCAATGACACAAACACACCTATTGGATGCACAAGATTGGTTAAAAACCCTAATTGGACAAGAATATGCCTACGGAGGACGAAAATGACCTAATTGATCATCCAATGACACAAATACACCTATTGGATGCACAAGATCGGTTAAAAACCCTAATTGGACAAGAATAAGCCTAGGGAGGACGAAAATGACCTAATTGATCATCCAATGACACAAACACACCTATTGGATGCACAAGATTGGTTAAAAATCCTAATTGGACAAGAATAAGCCTAGGGAGGCTGAAAATGACCTAATTGATCATCCAATGACACAAACACACCTATTGGATGCACAAGATTGGTTAAAAACCCTAATTGGACAAGAATATGCCTAGGGAGGACGAAAATGACCTAATTGATCATCCAATGACACAAACACACCTATTGGATGCACAAGATTGGTTAAAAACCCTAATTGGACAAGAATATGCCTAGGGAGGACGAATATGACCTAAATGTTAATCCAATAACACAAATGAACATATTGGATGCACAAGATTGGTTAAAAACCCTAATTGGACAAGAATATGCCTAGGGAGGACTGATATGACCTAAATGTTAATCCAATGACACAAATGAACTTATTGGATGCACAAGATTGGTTAAAAACCCTAATTGGACAAGAATAAGCCTAGGGAGGACGAAAATGACCGAATTGATCATCCAATGAAACAAAAACACCTATTGGATGCACAAGATTGGTTAAAAACCCTAATTGGACAAGAATAAGCCTAGGGAGGACGAAAATGACCTAATTGATCATCCAATGACACAAACACACCTATTGGATGCACAAGATTGGTTAAAAACCCTAATTGGACAAGAATAAGCCTAGGGAGGACGAAAATGACCTAATTAATCATCCAATGACACGAACACACCTATTGGATGCACAAGATTGGTAAAAACCATAGTTGGACAAGAACATGCCTAGGGAGGACGAAAATGACCTAATTGATCATCCAATGACACTAATGAACTTATTGGATGCACAAGATTGGTTAAAAACCCTAATTGGACAAGAATAAGCCTAGGGAGGACGAAAATGACCTAATTGATCATCCGATGACACAAACACACCTATTGGATGCACAAGATAGGTAAAAAACCCTAATTGGACAAGAATATGCCTAGGGAGGACGAAAATGACCTAATTGATCATCCAACGACACAAACAGACCTATTGGATGCACAAGATCGGTTAAAAACCCTAATTGGACAAGAATAAGCCTAGGGAGGACGAAAATGACCTAATTGATCATCCAATGACACAAACACACCTATTGGATGCACAAGATTGGTTAAAAACCCTAATTGGACAAGAATATGCCTAGGGAGGACGAAAATGACTTAATTGATCATCCAATGACACAAATGAACTTTTTGGATGCACAAGATTAGTTAAAAACCCTAATTGGACAAGAATAAGGCTAGGGAGGACGAAAATAACCTAATTGATCATCCAATGACACAAACACACCTATTGGATGCACAAGATTGGTTAAAAACCCGAATTGGACAAGAATATGCCTAGGGAGGACGAAAATGACCTAAATGTTAATCCAATGACACAAATGAACTTATTGGATGCACAAGATTGGTTAAAAACCCTAATTGGACAAGAATAAGCCTAGGGAGGACGAAAATGACCTAATTGATCATCCAATGACACAAACAAAACTATTGGATGCACAAGATTGGTTAAAAACCCTAATTGGACAAGAATATGCCTAGGGAGTACGAAAATGACCTAATTGATCATCCAATGACACAAATGAACTTATTGGATGCACAAGATTAGTTAAAAACCCTAATTGGACAAGAATAAGCCTAGGGAGGACGAAAATAACCTAATTGATCATCCAATGACACAAACACACCTATTGGATGCACAAGATTGGTCTAAAACTCTAATTGGACAAGAATATGCCTACGGAGAACGAAAATGACCTAAATGTTAATCCAATGACACAAATGAACTTATTGGATGCACAAGATTGGTTAAAAACCCTAATTGGACAAGAATAAGCCTAGGGAGGACGAAAATGACCTAATTGATCATCCAATGACACAAACAAACGTATTGGATGCACTAGATTGGTTAAAAACCCTAATTGCACAAGAATGTGCCTAGGGAGGACGAAAATGACCTAATTGATCATCCAATGACACAAACAGACCTATTGGATTCACAAGATTGGTTAAAAATCCTAATTGGACAAGAATATGCCTAGGGAGGACGAAAATGACCTAATTGATCATCCAATGACACAAATGAACTTATTGGATGCACAAGATTGGTTAAAAACCCTAATTGGACAAGAATAAGCCTAGGGATGACGAAAATGACCTAATTGATCATCCAATGACACAAATGAACTTATTGCATGCACAAGATTGGTTAAAAACCCTAATTGGACAAGAATAAGCCTAGGGAGGACGAAAATGACCTAATTGATCATCCAATGACACAAACACACCTATTGGATGCACAAGATTGGTTAAAAACCCTAATTGGACAAGAATAAGCCTAGTGAGGACGAAAATGACCTAATTGATCATCATATGACACAAACACACCTATTGGATGCACAAGATTGGTTAAAAACCCTAATTGGACAAGAATATGCCTAGGGAGGACGAAAATGACCTAAATATAAATTCAACGACACAAACAAAGTTATTGGATGCACAAGATTGGTTAAAAACCCTAATTGGACAAGAATAAGCCTAGGGAGGACGAAAATGACCTAATTGATCATCCAATGACACAAACACACCTATTGGATGCACAAGATTGGTTAAAAACCCTAATTGGACAAGAATATGCTTAGGGAGGACGAAAATGACCTAAATGTTAATCCAATGACACAAACACACCTATTGGATGCACAAGATCGGTTAAAAACCCTAATTGGACAAGAATAAGCCTAGGGAGGACGAAAATGACCTAATTGATCATCCAATGACACAAACACACCTATTGGATGCACAAGATTGGTTAAAAACCCTAATTGGACAAGAATATGCCTAGGGAGGACGAAAATGACCTAATTGATCATCCAATAACATAAATGAACTTATTGGATGCACAAGATTAGTTAAAAACCCTAATTGGACAAGAATAAGCCTAGGGAGGACGAAAATGACCTAATTGATCATCCAATGACACAAACACACCTATTGGATGCACAAGATTGGTTAAAAACCCTAATTGGACAAGAATATGCCTAGGGAGGACGAAAATGACCTAATTGATCATCCAATGACACAACTAAACTTATTGGATGCACAAGATTGGTTAAAAACCCTAATTGGACAAGAATAAGCCTAGGGAGGACGAAAATGACCTAATTGATCATCCAATGACACAAACACACCTATTGGATGCACAAGATTGGTTAAAAACCCTAATTGGACAAGAATATGCCTAGGGAGGATGAAAATGACCTAAATATTAATTCAATGACACAAGAAAAGTTATTGGATGCACAAGATTGGTTAAAAACCCTAATTTGACAAGAATAAGTCTAGGGAGGACGAAAATGATCTAATTGATCATCCAATGACACAAACACACCTATTGGATGCACAAGATTGGTTAAAAACCCTAATTGGACAAGAATAAGCCTAGGGAGGACGAAAATGACCTAATTGATCATCCAATGACACAAACACACCTATTGGATGCACAAGATTGGTTAAAAACCCTAATTGGTAAAGAATATGCCTAGGGAGGACGAAAATGACCTAAATGTTAATCCAATGACACAAATGAACTTATTGGATGCACAAGATTGGTTAAAAACCCTAATTGGACAAGAATAAGCCTAGGGAGGACGAAAATGACCTAAATGTTAATCCTATGACACAACTCAACTTATTGGATGCACAAGATTGGTTAAAAACCCTAATTGGGCAAGAATAAGCCTAGGGAGGACGAAAATGACCTAATTGATCATCCAATGACACAAACACACCTATTGGATGCACAAGATTGGGTAAAAACCCTAATTGGCCAAGAATAAGCCTAGGGAGGACGAAAATGACCTAAATGTTAATCCAATGACAAAACTGAACTTATTGGATGCACAAGATTTGTTAAAAACCCTAATTGGACAAGAATAAGCCTAGGGAGGACGAAAATGACCTAATTGATCATCCAATGACACAAACACACCTATTGGATGCACAAGATTGGTTAAAAATCCTAATTGGACAAGAATATGCCTAGGGAGGACGAAAATGACCTAATTGATCATCCAATGACACAAATGAACTTATTGGATGCACAAGATTGGTTAAAAACCCTAGTTGGACAAAAATAAGCCTATGGAGGACGAAAATGACCTAATTGATCATCCAATGACACAAACACACCTATTGGATGCACAAGATTGGTTAAAAACCCTAATTGGTCAAGTATATGCCTAAGGAGGACGAAAATGACCTAATTGATCATCCAATGACACAAACACACCTATTGGATGCACAAGATTGGTTAAAAACCCTAATTGGACAAGAATTTGCCTAGGGAGGACGAAAATGACCTAATTGATGATCCAATGACACAAACACACCTATTGGATGCACAAGATTGGTTAAAAACCCTAATTGGACAAGAATAAGCCTAGGGAGGACGAAAATGACCTAATTGATCATCCAATGACACAAACACACCTATTGGATGCACAAGATTGGTTAAAAACCCTAATTGGACAAGAATATGCCTAGGGAGGACGAAAATGACCTAAATATTAATTAAATGACACACACAAAGTTATTGGATGCACAAGATTGGTTAAAAACCCTAATTGGACAAGAATAAGCCTAGGGAGGACGTAAATGACCTAATTGATCATCCAATGACACAAACACACCTATTGGATGCACATGATCGGTTAAAAACCCTAATTGGACAAGAATAAGTCTAGGGAGGACGAAAATGACCTAATTGATCATCCAATGACACAAACACACCTATTGGATGCACAAGATCGGTTAAAAACCCTAATTGGACAAGAATAAGCCTAGGGAGGACGAAAATGACCTAATTGATCATCCAATGACACAAACACACCTATTGGATGCACAAGATTGGTTAAAAACCCTAATTGGACAAGAATATGCCTAGGGAGGACGAAAATGACCTAAATATTAATTCAATGACGCAAACAAACTTATCGTATGCACAAGATTGGTTAAAAATCCTAATTGGACAAGAATAAGCCTAGGGAGGACGAAAATGACCTAATTGATCATCCAATGACACAAACACACCTATTGGATGCACAAGATTGGTTAAAAACCCTAATTGGACAAGAATATGCCTAGGGAGGACGAAAATGACCTAAATATTAATTCAATGACACAAACAAACTTATCGGATGCACAACATTGGTTAAAAACCCTAATTGGACAAGAATAAGCTTTGGGAGGACGAAAATGACCTAATTGATCATCCAATGACACAAACACACCTATTAGATGCACAAGATTGGTTAAAAACCCTAATTGGACAAGAATAAGCCTAGGGAGGACGAAAATGACCTAATTGATCATCCAATGACACAAACACACCTATTGGATGCACAAGATTGGTTAAAAACCCTAATTGGACAAGAATATGCCTAGGGAGGACGAAAATGACCTAAATATTAATTCAATGACATAAACAAAGTTATTGGATGCACAAGATTGGTTAAAAACCCTAATTGGACAAGAATAAGCCTAGGGAGGACGTAAATGACCTAATTGATCATCCAATGACACAAACACACCTATTGGATGCACAAGATTGGTTAAAAACCCTAATTGGACAAGAATATGCCTAGGGAGGACGAAAATGACCTAAATATTAATTCAATGACACAAACAAACTTATCGGATGAACAAGATTGGTTAAAAACCCTAATTGGACAAGAATATGCCTAGGGAGGACGAAAATGACCTAATTGATCATCCAATGACACAAATGAACTTATTGGATGCACAAGAATAGGTAAAAACCCTAATTGGACAAGAATAAGCCTAGGGAGGACGAAAATAACCTAATTGATCATCCAATGACACAAACACACCTATTGGATGCACAAGATTGGTCTAAAACTCTAATTGGACAAGAATATGCCTAGGGAGGAAGAAAATGACCTAAATGTTAATCCAATGACACAAATGAACGTATTGGATGCACAAGATTGGTTAAAAACCCTAATTGGACAAGAATAAGCCTAGGGAAGACGAAAATGACCTAAATGTTAATCCAATGACACAACTCAACTTATTGGATGCACAAGATTGGTTAAAAACCCTAATTGGACAAGAATAAGCCTATGGAGGACGAAAATGACCTAATTGATCATCCAATGACACAAACGCACCTATTGGATGCACAAGATTGGTTAAAAACCCTAATTGGACAAGAATAAGCCTAGGGAGGACGAAAATGACCTAAATGTTAATCCAATGACACAACTCAACTTATTGGATGCACAAGATTGGTTAAAAACCCTAATTGGATAAGAATAAGCCTAGGGAGTACGAAAATGACCTAATTGATCATCCAATGACACAAACACACCTATTGGATGCACAAGATTCGTTAAAAACCCTAATTGGACAAGAATATGCCTAGGGAGGACGAAAATAACCTAAATATTAATTCAATGACACAAACAAACTTATCGGATGCACAAGATTGGTTAAAAACCCTAATTGGACAAGAATAAGCCTAGGGACAACGAAAATGACCTAATTGATCATCCAATGACACAAACACACCTATTAGATGCACAAGATTGGTTAAAAACCCTAATTGGACAAGAATAAGCCTAGGGAGGACGAAAATGACCTAAATGTTAATCCAATGACACAACTCAAGTTATTGGATGCACAAGATTGATTAAAAACCCTAATTCGACAAGAATAAGCCTAGGGAGGACGAAAATGACCTAATTGATCATCCAATGACACAAACACACCTATTGGATGCACAAGATTGGTTAAAAACCCTAATTGGACAAGAATATGCCTAGGGAGGACGAAAATGACCTAAATATTAATTCAATGACACAAACAAAGTTATTGGATGCACAAGATATGTTAGAAACCCTAATTGGACAAGAATAAGCCTAGGGAGGACGAAAATGACCTAATTGATCATCCAATGACACAAACACACCTATTGGATGCACAAGATTGGTTAAAAACCCTAATTGGACAAGAATATGCCTAGGGAGGACGAAAATGACCTAAATATTAATTCAATGACACAAACAAACTTATTGGATGCACAAGAATGGTTAAAAACCCTAATTGGACAAGAATAAGCTTAGGGAGGACGAAAATGACCTAATTGATCATCCAATGACACAAACACACCTATTGGAAGCACAAGATTGGTTAAAAACCCTAATTGGACAAGAATATGCCTAGGGAGGACGAAAATGACCTAATTGATCATCCAATGACACTAATGAACTTATTGGATGCACAAGATTGGTTAAAAACCCTAATTGGACAAGAATAAGCCTAGGGAGGACGAAAATGACCTAATTGATCATCCGATGACACAAACACACCTATTGGATGCACAAGATAGGTAAAAAACCCTAATTGGACAAGAATATGCCTAGGGAGGACGAAAATGACCTAATTGATCATCCAACGACACAAACAGACCTATTGGATGCACAAGATCGGTTAAAAACCCTAATTGGACAAGAATAAGCCTAGGGAGGACGAAAATGACCTAATTGATCATCCAATGACACAAACACACCTATTGGATGCACAAGATTGGTTAAAAACCCTAATTGGACAAGAATATGCCTAGGGAGGACGAAAATGACTTAATTGATCATCCAATGACACAAATGAACTTTTTGGATGCACAAGATTAGTTAAAAACCCTAATTGGACAAGAATAAGGCTAGGGAGGACGAAAATAACCTAATTGATCATCCAATGACACAAACACACCTATTGGATGCACAAGATTGGTTAAAAACCCGAATTGGACAAGAATATGCCTAGGGAGGACGAAAATGACCTAAATGTTAATCCAATGACACAAATGAACTTATTGGATGCACAAGATTGGTTAAAAACCCTAATTGGACAAGAATAAGCCTAGGGAGGACGAAAATGACCTAATTGATCATCCAATGACACAAACAAAACTATTGGATGCACAAGATTGGTTAAAAACCCTAATTGGACAAGAATATGCCTAGGGAGTACGAAAATGACCTAATTGATCATCCAATGACACAAATGAACTTATTGGATGCACAAGATTAGTTAAAAACCCTAATTGGACAAGAATAAGCCTAGGGAGGACGAAAATAACCTAATTGATCATCCAATGACACAAACACACCTATTGGATGCACAAGATTGGTCTAAAACTCTAATTGGACAAGAATATGCCTACGGAGAACGAAAATGACCTAAATGTTAATCCAATGACACAAATGAACTTATTGGATGCACAAGATTGGTTAAAAACCCTAATTGGACAAGAATAAGCCTAGGGAGGACGAAAATGACCTAATTGATCATCCAATGACACAAACAAACGTATTGGATGCACTAGATTGGTTAAAAACCCTAATTGCACAAGAATGTGCCTAGGGAGGACGAAAATGACCTAATTGATCATCCAATGACACAAACAGACCTATTGGATTCACAAGATTGGTTAAAAATCCTAATTGGACAAGAATATGCCTAGGGAGGACGAAAATGACCTAATTGATCATCCAATGACACAAATGAACTTATTGGATGCACAAGATTGGTTAAAAACCCTAATTGGACAAGAATAAGCATAGGGAGGACGAAAATGACCTAATTGATCATCCAATGACACAAACACACCTATTGGATGCACAAGATTGGTTAAAAACCCTAATTGGACAAGAATATGCCTAGGGAGGACGAAAATGACCTAAATATTAATCCAATGACACAACTCAACTTATTCGATGTACAAGATTGGTTAAAAACCCTAATTGGACAAGAATAAGCCTAGGGAGGACGAAAATAACCTAATTGATCATCCAATGACACAAACACACCTATTGGATGCACAAGATTGGTTAAAAACCCTAATTGGACAAGAATATGCCTAGGGAGGACGAAAATGACCTAAATGTTAATCCAATGACACAAATGAACTTATTGAATGCACAAGATTGGTTAAAAACCCTAATTGGACAAGAATAAGCCTAGGGAGGACGGAAATGACCTAAATGTTAATCCAATGACACAACTCAACTTATTGGATGCACAAGATTGGTTAAAAACCCAAATTGGACAAGAATAAGCCTAGGGAGGACGAAAATGACCTAATTGATCATCCAATGACACAAACACACCTATTGGATGCACAAGATCGGTTAAAAACCCTAATTGGACAAGAATAAGCCTAGGGAGGACGAAAATGACCTAATTGATCATCCAATGACACAAACACACCTATTGGATGCACAAGATTGGTTAAAAACCCTAATTGGACAAGAATATGCCTAGGGAAGACGAAAATGACCTAATTGATCATCCAATGACACAAACACACCTATTGGATGCACAAGATTCGATAAAAACCCTAATTGGACAAGAATATGCATAGGGAGGACGAAAATGACCTAATTGATCATCCAATGACACAAACACACCTATTGGATGCACAAGATTGGTTAAAAACCCTAATTGGACAAGAATATGCCTAGGGAGGACGAAAATGACCTAAATATTAATTCAATGACATAAACAAACTAGTTGGATGCACAAGATTGGTTAAAAACCCTAATTGGACAAGAATAAGCCTAGGGAGGACGAAAATGACCTAATTGATCATCCAATGACACAAACACACCTATTGGATGCACAAGATTGGTTAAAAACCCTAATTGGACAAGAATATGCCTAGGGAGGACGAAAATGACCTAAATATTAATTCAATGACACAAACAAACTTATCGGATGCACAAGATTAGTTAAAAACCCTAATTGGACAAGAATAAGCCTAGGAAGGACGAAAATGACCTAATTGATCATCCAATGACACAAACACACCTATTGGATGCACAAGATTGGTCTAAAACCCTAATTGGACATGAATAAGCCTAGGGAGGACGAAAATGACCTAATTGATCATCCAATGACACAAACACACCTATTGGATGCACAAGATTGGTTAAAAACCCTAATTGGACAAGAATAAGCCTAGGGAGGACGAAAATGACCTCAATGTTAATCCAATGACACAACTCAACTTATTGGATGCACAAGATTGGTTAAAAACCCTAATTGGGCAAGAATAAGCCTAGGGAGGACGAAAATGACCTAATTGATCATCCAATGACACAAACACACCTATTGGATGCACAAGATTGGGTAAAAACCCTAATTGGCCAAGAATAAGCCTAGGGAGGACGAAAATGACCTAAATGTTAATCCAATGACAAAACTGAACTTATTGGATGCACAAGATTTGTTAAAAACCCTAATTGGACAAGAATAAGCCTAGGGAGGACGAAAATGACCTAATTGATCATCCAATGACACAAACACACCTATTGGATGCACAAGATTGGTTAAAAATCCTAATTGGACAAGAATATGCCTAGGGAGGACGAAAATGACCTAATTGATCATCCAATGACACAAATGAACTTATTGGATGCACAAGATTGGTTAAAAACCCTAGTTGGACAAAAATAAGCCTATGGAGGACGAAAATGACCTAATTGATCATCCAATGACACAAACACACCTATTGGATGCACAAGATTGGTTAAAAACCCTAATTGGTCAAGTATATGCCTAAGGAGGACGAAAATGACCTAATTGATCATCCAATGACACAAACACACCTATTGGATGCACAAGATTGGTTAAAAACCCTAATTGGACAAGAATTTGCCTAGGGAGGACGAAAATGACCTAATTGATGATCCAATGACACAAACACACCTATTGGATGCACAAGATTGGTTAAAAACCCTAATTGGACAAGAATAAGCCTAGGGAGGACGAAAATGACCTAATTGATCATCCAATGACACAAACACACCTATTGGATGCACAAGATTGGTTAAAAACCCTAATTGGACAAGAATATGCCTAGGGAGGACGAAAATGACCTAAATATTAATTAAATGACACACACAAAGTTATTGGATGCACAAGATTGGTTAAAAACCCTAATTGGACAAGAATAAGCCTAGGGAGGACGTAAATGACCTAATTGATCATCCAATGACACAAACACACCTATTGGATGCACATGATCGGTTAAAAACCCTAATTGGACAAGAATAAGCCTAGGGAGGACGAAAATGACCTAATTGATCATCCAATGACACAAACACACCTATTGGATGCACAAGATTGGTTTAAAACCCTAATTGCACAAGAATATGCCTAGGGAGGACGAAAATGACCTAATTGATCATCCAATGACACAAATGAACGTATTGGATGCACAAGATTAGTTAAAAACCCTAACTGGACAAGAATATGCCTAGGGAGGACGAAAATGACCTAATTGATCATCCAATGACACAAACACACCTATTGGATGCACAAGATTGGTTAAAAACCCTAAATGGACAAGAATAAGCCTTGGGAGGACTAAAATGACCTAATTGATCATCCAATGACACAAACACACCTATTGGATGCACAAGATTGGTTAAAAACCCTAATTGGACAAGAATATGCCTAGGGAGGACGAAAATGACCTAATTGATCATCCAATGACACAAACACACCTATTGGATGCACAAGATTAGTTAAAAACCCTAATTGGACAAGAATAAGCCTAGGGAGGAGGAAAATAACCTAATTGATCATCCAATGACACAAACACACCTATTGGATGCACAAGATTGGTCTAAAACTCTAATTGGACAAGAATATGCCTAAGGAGGACGAAAATGACCTAAATGTTAATCCAATGACACAAATGAACGTATTGGATGCACAAGATTGGTTAAAAACCCTAATTGGACAAGAATAAGCCTAGGGAGGACGAGAAGGACCTAAATGTTAATCATATGACACAACTCAACTTATTGGAAGCACAAGATTGGTTAAAAACCCTAATTGGATAAGAATAAGCCTAGGGAGGACGAAAATGACTTAATTGATCATCCAATGACACAAACACACCTATTGGATGCACAAGATTGGTTAAAAACCCTAATTGGACAAGAATA
>JBBPBR010001547.1:0-22921 GCA_037974775.1 Cicer pinnatifidum | reverse complement strand
AAAATGACCTAATTGATCATCCAATGACACAAACACACCTATTGGATGCACAAGATTCCTTAAAAACCTTAATTGGACAAGAATATGCCTAGGGAGGACGAAAATGACCTAATTGATCATCCAATGACACAAACACACCTATTGGATGCAGAGGATTGGTTAAAAACCCTAATTGGACAAGAATATGCCTAAGGAGGACGAAAATGACCTAAATATTAACTCAATGACACAAACAAACTTATCGGATGCACACCATTGGTTAAAAACCCTAATTGGACAAGAATAAGCCTAGGGACGACGAAAATGACCTAATTGATCATCCAATGACACACACACACCTATTGGATGCACAAGATTGGTTAAAAACCCTAATTGGACAAGAATAAGCGTAGGGAGAACGAAAATGACCTAAATGTTAATCCAATGACACAAATGAACTTATTAGACGTACAAGATTGGTTAAAAACCCTAATTGGACAAGAATAAGCCTAGGGATGACGAAAATGACCTAATTGATCATCCAATGACACAAACACACCCATTGGATGCACAAGATTGGTTAAAAACCCTAATTGGACAAGAATATGCCTAAGGGGGACGAAAATGACCTAAATATTAATTCAATGACACAAACAACTTTTTGGATGCACACCATTGGTTAAAAACCCTAATTGGACAAGAATAAGCCTAGGGACGACGAAAATGACCTAATTGATCATCCAATGACACAAACACACCTATTGGATGCACAAGATTGGTTAAAAACCTTAATCGGACAAGAATATGCCTAGGGAGGACGAAAATGACGTAATTGATATTCGAATGACACAAATGAACTTATTGGATGCACAAGATTAGTTAAAAACCCTAATTGGACAAGAATAAGCCTAGGGATGACGAAAATGACCTAATTGATCATCCAATGACACAAACACACCTATTGGATGCACAAGATTGGTTAAAAACCCTAATTGGACAAGAATATGCCTAAGGAGGACGAAAATGACCTAAATATTAATTCAATGACACAAACAAACTTATCGGATGCACAACATTGGTTAAAAACCCTAATTGGACAAGAATAAGCCTAGGGACGACGAAAATGACCTAATTGATCATCCAATGACACACACACACCTATTGGATGCACAAGATTGGTTAAAAACCCTAATTGGACAAGAATAAGCGTAGGGAGAACGAAAATGACCTAAATGTTAATCCAATGACACAACTCAACTTATTGGATGCACAAGATTGGTTAAAAACCCTAATTGGATAAGAATAAGCGTAGGGAGGACGAAAATGACCTAATTGACCATCCAATGACACAAACACACCTATTGGATGAACAAGATTGGTTAAAAACCCTAATTGGACAAGAATATGCCTAGGGAGGACGAAAATGACCTAATTGATCATCAAATGACCCAAACACACCTATTGGATGCACAAGATTGGTTAAAAACCCTAATTGGACAAGAATATGCCTAAGGAGGACGAAAATGACCTAATTGATCATCCAATGACACAAACACACCTATTGGATGCACAAGATTCGTTAAAAACCCTAATTGGACAAGAATATGCCTAGGGAGGACGAAAATGACCTAATTGATCATCCAATGACACAAACACACCTATTGGATGCACAAGATTGGTTAAAAACCCTAATTGGACAAGAATATGCCTAGGGAGGACGAAAATGACCTAAATATTAATTCAATGAAAAAAACAAACCTATTGGATGCACAAGATTGGTTAAAAACCCTAATTGGACAAGAATATGCCTAGGGAGGACGAAAATGACCTAAATGTTAATCCAATGACACAAATGAACTTATTGGATGCACAAGATTGGTTAAAAACCCTAATTGGACAAGAATATGCCTAGGGAGGACGAAAATGACCTAATTGGTCATCCAATGACACAAACACACCTATTGGATGCACAAGACTGGTTAAAAACCCTAATTGGACAAGAATAAGCCTAGGGAGGACGAAAATAACCTAATTGATCATCCAATGACACAAACACACCTATTGGATGCACAAGATTGGTTAAAAACCCTAATTGGACAAGAATATGCCTAGGGAGGACGAAAATGACCTAATTGATAATCCAATGACAAAAATGAACTTATTGGATGCACAAGATTGGTTAAAAACCCTAATTGGACAAGAATATGCCTAGGGAGGACGAAAATAACCTAATTGATCATCCAATGACACAAACACACCTATTGGATGCACAAGATTGGTTAAAAACCCTAATTGGACAAGAATATGCCTAGGGAGGACGAAAATGACCTAATTGATCATCCAATAACACAAACACACCTATTGGATGCACAAGATCGGTTAAAAATCCTAATTGGACAAGAATAAGCCTAGGGAGGACGAAAATGACCTAATTGATCATCCAATGACACAAACACACCTATTGGATGCACATGATTCATTAAAAACCCTAATTGGACAAGAATATGCCTAGCGAGGACGAAAATGACCTAATTGATCTTCGAATGACACAAATGAACTTATTGGATGCACAAGATTAGTTAAAAACCCTAATTGGACAAGAATAAGCCTAGGGAGGACGAAAATAACCTAATTGATCATCCAATGACACAAACACACCTATTGGATGCACAAGATTGGTTAAAAACCCTAATTGGACAAGAATATGCCTAGGGAGGACGAAAATGACCTAATTGATCATCCAATGACACAAATGAACTTATTGGATGCACAAGATTAGTTAAAAACCCTAATTGGACAAGAATAAGCGTAGGGAGGACGAAAATAACCTAATTGATCATCCAATGACACAAACACACCTATTGGACGCACAAGAATGGTCTAAAACTCTAATTGAACAAGAATATGCCTAGGGAGGACGAAAATGACCTAGATGTTAATCCAATGACACAAATGAACGTATTGGATGCACAAGATTGGTTAAAAACCCTAATTGGACAAGAATAAGCCTAGGGAGGACGAAAATGACCTAAATGTTAATCCAATGACACAACTCAACTTATTGGATGCACAAGATTGGTTAAAAACCCTAATTGGACAAGAATAAGCCTAGGGAGGACGAAAATGACCTAATTGATCATCCAATGACATAAACACATCTATTGGATGCACAAGATTGGTTAAGAACCCTAATTGGACAAGAATATGCCTAGCGAGGACGAAAATGACCTAATTGATCATCCAATGACAAAAACACACCTATTGGATGCACAAGATCGGTTAAAAACCCTAATTGGACAAGAATAAGTCTAGGGAGGACGAAAATGACCTAATTGATCATCCAATGACACAAACACACCTATTGGATGCACAAGATTGGTTAAAAACCCTAATTGGACAAGAATATGCTTAGGGTGGACGAAAATGACCAAAATTGATCATCCAATGACACAAACACACCTATTGGATGCACAAGATTGGTTAAAAACCCTAATTGGACAAGAATATGCCTAGGGAGGACGAAAATGACCTAAATGTTAATCCAATGACACAAATGAACTTATTAGATGTACAAGATTGGTTAAAAACCCTAATTGGACAAGAATAAGCCTAGGGAGGACGAAAATGACCTAATTTATCATCCAATGACACAAACACACCTATTCGATGCACAAGATTGGTTAAAAACCCTAATTGGACAAGAATATGCCTTAGGGAGGACGTAAGTGGCCTAAATATTAATTCAATGACACAAACAAAGTTATTGGATGCACAAGATTGGTTAAAAACCCTAATTGGACAAGAATAAGCCTAGGGAGGACGTAAATGACCTAATTGATCATCCAATGACACAAACACACCTATTGGATGCACAAGATTGGTTAAAAACCCTAATTGGACAAGAATATGCCTAGGGAGGACGAAAATGACCTAAATATTAATTCAATGACACAAACAAAGTTATTGGATGCACAAGATTGGTTAAAAACCCTAATTGGACAAGAATAAGCCTAGGGAGGACGAAAATGACCTAATTGATCATCCAATGACACAAACACACCTATTGGATGCACAAGATTGGTTAAAAACCCTAATTGGACAAGAATATGCCTAGGGAGGACGAAAATGACCTAAATATTAATTCAATGACACAAACAAAGTTATTGGATGCACAAGATTGGTGAAAAACCCTAATTGGACAAGAATAAGCCTAGGGGGAACGAAAATGACCTAATTGATCATCCAATGACACAAACACACCTATTGGATGCACAAGATTGGTTAAAAACCCTAATTGGACAAGAATATGCCTAGGGAGGACGAAAATGACCTAAATATTAATTCAATGACACAAACAAAGTTATTGGATGCACAAGATTGGTTAAAAACCCTAATTGGACAAGAATAAGCCTAGGGAGGACGAAAATGACCTAATTGATCATCCAATGACACAAACACACCTATTGGATGCACAAGATTGGTTAAAAACCCTAATTGGACAAGAATATGCCTAGGGAGGACGAAAATGACCTAAATATTAATTCAATGACACAAACCAAGTTATTGGATGCACAAGATTGGTTAAAAACCCTAATTGGACAAGAATAAGTCTAGGGAGCACGAAAATGACCTAATTGATCATCCAATAACACAAATGAACTTATTGGATGCACAAGATTGGTTAAAAACCCTAATTGGACAAGAATAAGCCTAGTGAGGATGAAAATGACCTAATGGATCATCCAATGACACAAACACACCTATTGGAAGCACAAGATTGGTTAAAAACCCTAGTTGGACAAGAATTTGCCTAGGGAGGACGAAAAAGACCTAATTGATCATCCAATGACACAAATGAACTTATTGGATGCCCAAGATTGGTTAAAAACCCTAATTGGACAAGAATAAGCCTAGGGAGGACGAAAATGACCTAATTGATCATCCAATGACACAAACACACCTATTGGATGCACAAGATTGGTTAAAAACCCTAGTTGGACGAGAATATGCCTAGGGAGGACGAAAATGACCTAATTGATCATCCAATAACACAAATGAACTAATTAGATGCACAAGATTGGTTAAAAACCCTAATTGGACAAGAATAAGCCTAGGGAGGACGAAAATGACCTAATTGATCATCCAATGACACAAACACACCTATTGGATGCACAAGATTGGTTAAAAACCCTAATTGGATTAGAATATGCCTAGGGAGGACGAAAATGACCTAAATGTTAATCCAATGACACAAATGAACTTATTGGATGCACAAGATTGGTTAAAAACCCTAATTGGATAAGAATAAGCCTAGGGAGGATGGAAATGACCTAAATGTTAATCCAATGACACAACTCAACTTATTGAATGCACAAGATTGGTTAAAAACCCTAATTGGACAAGTATAAGCCTATGGAGGACGAAAATGACCTAATTGATCATCCAATGACACAAACACACCTATTGGATGCACAAGATTGGTTAAAAACCCTAATTGGACAAGAATAAGCCTAGGGAGGACGAAAATGACCTAATTGATCATCCAATGACACAAACACACCAATTGGATGCACAAGATTCGTTAAAAACCCTAATTGGACAAGAATATGCCTAGGGAGGACGAAAATGACCTAATTCATCATCCAATGACTCAAACACACCTATTGGATGCACAAGATTGGTTAAAAACCCTAATTGGACAAGAATATGCCTAGGGAGGACGAAAATGACCTAAATGTTAATCCAATGACACAACTCAACTTATTGGATGCACAAGATTGGTTAAAAACCCTAATTGGACAAGAATAAGCCTAGGGAGGACGAAAATGACCTAATTGATCATCCAATGACACAACTCAACTTATTGGATGCACAAGATTCGTTAAAAACCCTAATTGGACAAGAATATGCCTAGGGAGGACGAAAATGAACTAATTGATCATCCAATGACACAACTCAACTTATTGGATGCACAAGATTCGTTAAAAACCCTAATTGGACAAGAATATGCCTAGGGAGGACGAAAATGAACTAATTGATCATCCAATGACACAAACACACCTATTGGATGCACAAGATTGGTTAAAAACCCTAATTGGACAAGAATAAGCCTAGGGAGGACGAAAATGACCTAAATGTTAATCCAATGACATAACTCAACTTATTGGATGCACAAGATTGGTTAAAAACCCTAATTGGACAAGAATATGCCTAGGGAGGACGAAAATGACCTAAATGTTAATCCAATGACACAACTCAACTTATTGGATGCACAAGATTGGTTAAAAACCCTAATTGGACAAGAATAAGCCTAGGGAGGACGAAAATGACCTAATTGATCATCCAATGACACAAACACACCTATTGGATGCATAAGATGGGTTAAAAACCCTAATTGGACAAGAATATGCCTAGGGAGGACAAAAATGACCTAAATGTTAATCCAATGACACAAATGAACTTATTAGATGTACAAGATTGGTTAAAAACCCTGATTGGACAAGAATAAGCCTAGGGAGGACGAAAATGACCTAATTGATCTTCCAATGACACAAACACACCTATTGGATGCACAAGATTGGTTAAAAACCCTAATTGGACAAGAATATGCCTAGGGAGGACGAAAATGACCTAAATATTAATTCAATGACATAAACAAACTTATTGGATGCACAAGATTGGTTAAAAACCCTAATTGGACAAGAATCATCCTAGGGAGGACGAAAATGACCTAATTGATCATCCAATGACACAAACACACCTATTGGATGCACAAGATTGGTTAAAAACCCTAATTGGACAAGAATATGCCTAGGGAGGACGAAAATGACCTAAATATTAATTCAATGACACAAACAAACGTATCGGATGCACAAGATTGGTTAAAAACCCTAATTGGACAAGAATATGCCTAGGGAGGACGAAAATGACCTAATTGATCATCCAATGACACAAACACACCTATTGGATGCACAAGATTGGTTAAAAACCCTAATTGGACAAGAATAAGCCTAGGGAGGACGAAAATGACCTAATTGATCATCCAATGACACAAACACACCTATTGGATGCGCAAGATTCGTTAAAAAACCCTAATTGGACAAGAATATGCCTAGGGAGGACGAAAATGACCTAATTGATCATCCAATGACACAAACACACCTATTGGATGCACAAGATTGGTTAAAAACCCTAATTGGACAAGAATATGCCTAGGGAGGACGAAAATGACCTAAATATTAATTCAATGAAACAAACAAACTTATTGGACGCACAAGATTGGTTAAAAACCTTAATTGGACAAGAATAAGCCTAGGGAGGACGAAAATGACCTAATTGATCATCCAATGACACAAACACACCTATTGGATGCACAAGATTGGTTAAAAACCCTAATTGGACAAGAATATGCCTAGGGAGGACGAAAATGACCTAAATATCAATTCAATGACATAAACAAACTTATTGGATGAACAAAATTGGTTAAAAACCCTAATTGGACAAGAATATGCCTAGGGAGGACGAAAATGACCTAATTGATCATCCAATGACACAAACACACCTATTGGATGCACAAGATTGGTTAAAAACCCTAATTGGACAAGAATATGCCTAGGGAGGACGAAAATGACCTAAATATTAATTCAATGAAACAAATGAACTTATTGGATGCACAAGATTGGTTAAAAACCCTAATTGGACAAGAATAAGCCTAGGGAGGACGAAAATGACCTAAATGTTAATCCAATGAAACAACTCAACTTATTGGATGCACAAGATTGGTTAAAAACCCTAATTGGACAAGAATAAGCCTAGGGAGAACGAAAATGACCTAATTGATCATCCAATGACACAAACACACCTATTGGATGCACAAGATTGGTTAAAACCCTAATTGGACAAGAATATGCCTAGGGAGGACGAAAATGACCTAAATATTAATTCAATGAAACAAACAAACATATTGGATGCACAAGATTGGTTAAAAACCCTAATTTGACAAGAATAAGCCTAGGGAGGACGAAAATGACCTAATTGATCATCAAATGACACAAACACACCTATTGGATGCACAAGATTGGTTAAAAACCCTAATTGGACAAGAATATGCCTAGGGAGGACGAAAATGACCTAAATGTTAATTCAATGACACAAACAAAGTTATTGGATGCACAAGATTGGTTAAAAACCCTAATTGGACAAGAATAAGCCTAGGGAGGACGAAAATGACCTAATTGATCATCCAATGACACAAACACACCTATTGGATGCACAAGATTGGTTAAAAACCCTAATTGGACAAGAATAAGCCTAGGGAGGACGAAAATGACCTAATTGATCATCCATTGACACAAACACACCTATAGGATGCACAAGATTGGTTAAAAACCCTAATTGGACAAGAATGTGCCTAGGGAGGACGAAAATGACCTAATTGATCATCCAATGACACACACACACCTATTGGATGCACAAGATTGGTTAAAAACCCTAATTGGACAAGAATATGCCTAGGGAGGACGAAAATGACCTAAATGTTAATCCAATGACACAAATGAACTTATTAGATGTACAAGATTGGTTAAAAACCCTAATTGGACAAGAATAAGCCTAGGGAGGACGAAAATGACCTAATTGATCATCCAATGACACAAACACACCTATTGGATGCACAAGATTGGTTAAAAACCCTAATTGGACAAGAATATGCCTAGGGAGGACGAAAATGACCTAAATATTAATTCAATGACACAAACAAAGTTATTGGATGCACAAGATTGATTAAAAACCCTAATTTGACAAGAATAAGTCTAGGTAGGACGAAAATGACCTAATTGATCATCCAATGACACAAACACACCTATTGGATGCACAAGATTGGTTAAAAACCCTAATTGGACATGAATAAGCCTAGGGACGACGAAAACGACCTAATTGATCATCCATTGACACAAACACACCTATTGGATGAACAAGATTGGTTAAAAACCCTAATTGGACAAGAATAAGCCTAGGGAGGACGAAAATGACCTAATTGATCATCCAATGACACAAACACACCTATTGGATGCACAAGATTGGTTAAAAACCCTAATTGGACAAGAATATGCCTAGGGAGGACGAAAATGACCTAAATATTAATTCAATGACACAAACAAAGTTATTGGATGCACAAGATTGGTTAAAAACCCTAATTGGACAAGAATATGCCTAGGGAGGACGAAAATGACCTAAATGTTAATCCAATGACACAAATGAACTTATTAGATGTACAAGATTGGTTAAAAACCCTAATTGGACAAGAATAAGCCTAGGGAGGACGAAAATGACCTAATTGATCATCCAATGACACAAACACACCTATTGGATGCACAAGATTGGTTAAAAACCCTAATTGGACAAGAATATGCCTAGGGAGGACGAAAATGACCTAAATATTAATTCAATGAAACAAACAAACTTATTGGATGCACAAGATTGGTTAAAAACTTTAATTGGACAAGAATAAGCCTAGGGAGGACGAAAATGACCTAATTGATCATCCAATGACACAAACACACCTATTGGATGCACAAGATTGGTTAAAAACCCTAATTGGACAAGAATAAGCCTAGGGAGGACGAAAATGACCTAATTGATCATCCAATATAACAAACACACCTATTGGATGCACAAGTTTGGTTAAAAACCCTAATTGGACAAGAATAAGCCTAGGGAGGACGAAAATGACCTAATTGATCATCCAATGACACAAACACACCTATTGGATGCACAAGATTGGTTTAAAACCCTAATTGGACAAGAATATGCCTAGGAAGGACGAAAATGACCTAATTGATCATCCAATGACACAAATGAACGTATTGGATGCACAAGATTAGTTAAAAACCCTAATTGGACAAGAATATGCCTAGGGAGGACGAAAATAACCTAATTGATCATCCAATGACACAAACACACCTATTGGATGCACAAGATTGGTTAAAAACCCTAATTGGACAAGAATATGCCTAAGGATGACGAAAATGACCTAAATGTAAATCCAATGACACAAATGAACTTATTGGATGCACAAGATTGGTTAAAAACTCTAATTGGACAAGAATAAGCCTAGGGAGGACGAAAATGACCTAAATGTTAATCCAATGACACAACTCAACTTATTGGATGCAGAAGATTGGTTAAAAACCCTTATTGGACAAGAATAAGCCTATGGAGGACGAAAATGACCTAATTGATCATCCAATAACACAAACACACCTATTGGATGTACAAGATTGGTTAAAAACCCTAATTGGACAAGAATAAGCCTAGGGATGACGAAAATGACCTAAATGTTAATCCAATGACACAAGTCAACTTATTGGATGCACAAGATTGGTTAAAAACCCTAATTGGACAAGAAAAAGCCTAGGGAGGACGAAAATGACCTAATTGATCATCCAATGACACAAACAGACCTATTGGATGCACAAGATTGGTGAAAAACCCTAATTGGACAAGAATATTCCTAAGGAGGACAAAATGACCTAAATATTAATTCAATGACACAAACAAACTTATCGGATGCACAACATTGGTTAAAAACCCTAATTGGACAAGAATAAGCCTAGGGACGACGAAAATGACCTAATTGATCATCCAATGACACAAACACACCTATTGGATGCACAAGATTGGTTAAAAACCTTAATCGGACAAGAATATGCCTAGGGAGGACGAAAATGACGTAATTGATATTCGAATGACACAAATGAACTTATTGGATGCACAAGATTAGTTAAAAACCCTAATTGGACAAGAATAAGCCTAGGGAGGACGAAAATGACCTTATTGATCATCCAATGACACAAACACACCTATTGGATGCACAAGATTGGTTAAAAACCCTAATTGGACAAGAATATGCCTAGGGAGGACGAAAATGACCTAAATGTTAATCCAATGACACAAATGAACTTATTAGATGTACAAGATTGGTTAAAAACCCTAATTGGACAAGAATAAGCCTAGGGAGGACGAAAATGACCTAATTGATCCTCCAATGACACAAACACACCTATTGGATGCACAAGATTGGTTAAAAACCCTAATTGGACAAGAATATGCCTAGGAAGGACGAAAATGACCTAATTGATCATCCAATGACACAAACACACTTATTGGATGCACAAGATTGGTTAAAAACCCTAATTGGACAAGAATATGCCTAGGGAGGACGAAAATGACCTAATTGATCATCCAATGACACAAACACACCAATTGGATGCACAAGATTCGTTAAAAACCCTAATTGGACAAGAATATGCCTAGGGAGGACGAAAATGACCTAAATGTAAATCCAATGACACAAATGAACTTATTGGATGCACAAGATTGGTTAAAAACCCTAATTGGACAAGAATAAGCCTAGGGAGGACGAAAATGACCTAAATGTTAATCCCATGACACAACTCAACTTATTGGATGTAGAAGATTGGTTAAAAACCCTAATTGGACAAGAATAAGCCTATGGAGGACGAAAATGACCTAATTGATCATCCAATGACACAAACACACCTATTGGATGTACAAGATTGGTTAAAAACCCTAATTGGACAAGAATAAGCCTAGGGATGACGAAAATGACCTAAATGTTAATCCAATGACACAACTCAACTTATTGGATGCACAAGATTGGTTAAAAACCCTAATTGGACAAGAAAAAGCCTTGGGAGGACGAAAATGACCTAATTGATCATCCAATGAAACAAACACATCTATTGGATGCACAAGATTCGTTAAAAACCCTAATTGGACAAGAATATGCCTAGGGAGGACGAAAATGACCTAATTGATCATCCAATGACACAAACACACCTATTGGATGCACAAGATTGGTTAAAAACCCTAATTGGACAAGAATATTCCTAGGGAGGACGAAAATGACCTAAATGTTAATCCAATGACACAAATGAACTTATTAGATGTACAAGATTGGTTAAAAACCCTAATTGGACAAGAATAAGCCTAGGGAGGACGAAAATGACCTAATTGATCATCCAATGACACAAACACACCTATTGGATGCACAAGATTGGTTAAAAACCCTAATTGGACAAGAATATGCCTAGGGAGGACGAAAATGACCTAAATATTAATTCAATGACACAAACAAAGTTATTGGATGCACAAGAATGGTTGAAAACCCTAATTGGACAAGAATAAGCCTAGGGAGGACGTAAATGACCTAATTGATCATCCAATGACACAAACACACCTATTGGATGCACAAGATTGGTTAAAAACCCTAATTGGACAAGAATATGCCTAGGGAGGACGAAAATGACCTAAATATTAATTCAATGACACAAACAAAGTTATTGGATGCACAAGATTGGTTAAAAACCCTAATTGGACAAGAGTAAGCCTAGGGAGGACGAAAATGACCTAATTGATCATCCAATGACACAAACACGACTATTGGAGGCACAAGATTGGTTAAAAACCCTAATTGGACAAGAATATGCCTAGGGAGGACGAAAATGACCTAAATATTAATTCAATGACACAAACAAACTTGTTGGATCCACAAGATTGGTTAAAAACCCTAATTGGACAAGAATAAGCCTAGGGAGGACGAAAATGACCTAATTGATCATCCAATGACACAAACACACCTATTGGATGCACAAGATTGGTTAAAAACCCTAATTGGACAAGAATATGCCTAGGGAGGACGAAAATGACCTAAATGTAAATCCAATGACACAACTCAACTTATTGGATGCAGAAGATTGGTTAAAAACCCTTATTGGAAAAGAATAAGCCTAGGGACGACGAAAATGACCTAATTGATCATCCAATGACACAAACACACCTATTGGATGTACAAGATTGGTTAAAACCCCTAATTGGACAAGAATAAGCCTAGGGATGACGAAAATGACCTAAATGTTAATCCAATGACACAACTCAACTTATTGGATGCACAAGATTGGTTAAAAACCCTAATTGGACAAGAAAAAGCCTAGGGAGGACGAAAATGACCTAATTGATCATCCAATGACACAAACACACCTATTGGATGCACAAGATTGGTTAAAAACCCTAATTGGACAAGAATATGCCTAAGGAGGATGAAAATGACCTAAATATTAATTCAATGACATAAACAAACTTATCGGATGCACAAGATCGGTTAAAAACCCTAATTGGACAAGAATAAGCCTAGGGACGACGAAAATGACCTAATTGATCATCCAACGACACAAACACACCTATTGGATGCACAAGATTGGTTAAAAACCCTAAATGGACAAGAATAAGCGTAGGGAGAACGAAAATGACCTAAATGTTGATCCAATGACACAACTCAACTTATTGGATGCACAAGATTGGTTAAAAACCCTAATTGGACAACAATAAGCCAAGGGAGGACGAAAATGACCTAATTGATTATCCAATGACACAAACACACCTATTGGATGCACAAGATTGGTTAAAAACCCTAATTGAACAAGAATATGCCTAGGGAGGACGAAAATGACCTAAATGCTAATCCAATGACACAAATGAACTTATTAGATGTACAAGATTGGTTAAAAACCCTAATTGGACAAGAATAAGCCTAGGGAGGACGAAAATGACCTAATTGATCATCCAATGACACAAACACACCTATTGGATGCACAAGATTGGTTAAAAACCCTAATTGGACAAGAATATGCCTAGGGAGGACGAAAATGACCTAAATATTAATTCAATTACACAAGCAAACTTATCGGATGCACAAGATTGGTTAAAAACCCTAATTGGACAAGAATAAGCCTAGGGAGGACGAAAATGACCTAATTGATCATCCAATGACACAAACACACCTATTAGATGCACAAGATTGGTTAAAAATCCTAATTGGACAAGAATATGCCTAGGGAGGACTAAAATGACCTAATTGATCATCCAATGACACAAACACACCTATTGGATGCACAAGATCGGTTAAAAACCCTAATGGGACAAGAATAAGCCTAGGGAGGACGAAAAAGACCTAATTGATCATCCAATGACACAAACACACCTATTGGATGCACAAGATTGGTTAAAAACCTTAATCGGACAAGAATATGCCTAGGGAGGACGAAAATGACCTAATTGATATTCGAATGACACAAATGAACTTATTGGATGCACAAGATTAGTTAAAAACCCTAATTGGACAAGAATAAGCCTAGGGAGGACGAAAATAACCTAATTGATCATCCAATGACACAAACCCACCTATTGGATGCACAAGATTGGTCTAAAACTATAATTGGACAAGAATATGCCTAAGGAGGACGAAAATGACCTAAATGTTAATCCAATGACACAAATGAACGTATTGGATGCACAAGTAGGGGTGGGAATAGGCCAGGCCAGGCCAGGCTTTGAAAGGCCTGAGCCTGGCCTACGATTTATTTTATCGGCCTAAGCCTGGCCTACGGCCTATCATAGGCTTTTTTTTCGGCCTAAGCCTGGCCTTTTTAATAGTTTGGCCTGGCCTGGAAGCCTTTTTAAAAGCCTTTTTAAACGAATCCATTATTACTTCTTAAACAAATAAGGAACAACTACTAAGTGATTGACTAATTGAACTACTAATTGAACGGTTACCGAATATAAAACGACTACTAAATATAGAACTACTACCAAATATGGAACGACTACTGAATATGGAATGATTAGTAAGTGATTGCCTAATTGATAGAATTTAAAATAGAAAATAATATTATTAATATAATAATAAAAAATAATATTAATAAATAATAAATATATATAGGCCGGCCTGTTAGGCCTAACAGAATTTTTTATAAGCCTGAGCCTGACCTATTTAAATAAATAGGCTTTAAAAAGAGCTTGAGCCTAGCCTTTTTATTAAATAGGTCAGGCCAGGCCAGGCCATAAGTAGGCCAGGCCATAGGCCCCTGCGGACGGCCTAGCCTATTCTCATCCCTATGCACAAGATTGGTTAAAAACCCTAATTGGACAAGAATAAGCCTAGGGAGGACGAAAATGACCTAAATGTTAATCCAATGACACAACTCAACTAATTGGAAGCACAAGATTGGTTAAAAACCCTAATTGGATAAGAATAAGCCTAGGGAGGACGAAAATGACTTAATTGTTCATTCAATGACACAAACACACCTATTGGATGCACAAGATTGGTTAAAAACCCTAATTGGACAAGAATATGCCTAGGGAGGACGAAAATGACCTAATTGATCATCCAATGACACAAACACACCTATTGGATGCACAAGATTGGTTAAAAACCCTAATTGGACAAGAATAAGCGTAGGGAGAACGAAAATGACCTAAATGTTAATCCAATGACACAACTCAACTTATTGGATGCACAAGATTGTTTAAAAACCCTAATTGGACAAGAATAAGCCTAGGGAGGACGAAAATAACCTAATTGATCATCCAATGACACAAACACACCTATTGGATGCACAAGATTGGTTTAAAATCCTAATTGGACAAGAATATGCCTAGGGAGGACGAAAATGACCTAAATATTAATTCAATGACACAAACAAAGTTATTGGATACACAAGATTGGTTAAAAACCCTAATTGGACAAGAATATGCCTAGGGAGGACGAAAATGACCTAATTGATCATCCAATGACACAAACACACCAATTGGATGCACAAGATTGGTTAAAAACCCTAATTGGACAAGAATATGCCTAGGGAGGACGAAAATGATCTAATTGATCATCCAATGACACAAACACACCTATTGGATGCACAAGATTCGTTAAAAACCCTAATTGGACAAGAATATGCATAGGGAGGACGAAAATGACCTAATTGATCATCCAATGACACAAACACACTTATTGGATGCACAAGATTGGTCTAAAATTCTAATTGGACAAGAATATGCCTAAGGAGGACGAAAATGACCTAAATGTTAATCCAATGACACAAATGAACGTATTGGATGCACAAGATTGGTTAAAAACCCTTATTGGACAAGAATAAGCCTAGGGAGGACGAAAATGACCTAAATGTTAATCCAATGACACAACCCAACTTATTGGAAGCACAAGATTGGTTAAAAACCCTAATTGGATAAGAATAAGCCTAGGGAGGACGAAAATGACCTAATTGATCATCCAATGACACAAACACACCTATTGGATGCACAAGATTGGTTAAAAACCATAATTGGACAAGAATATGCCTAGGGAGGACGAAAATGACCTAATTAATCATCCAATGGCACAAACACACCTATTGGATGCACAAGATCGGTTAAAAACCCTAATTGGACAAGAATAAGCCTAGGGAGGACGAAAATGACCTAATTGATCATCCAATGACACAAACACACCAATTGGATGCACAAGATTCGTTAAAAACCCTAATTGGACAAGAATATGCATAGGGAGGACGAAAATGACCTAATTGATCATCCAATGACACAAACACACCTATTGGATGCACAAGATTGGTTAAAAACCCTAATTGGACAAGAATATGCCTAGGGAGGACGAAAACGACCTAAATGTTAATCCAATGACACAAATGAACTTATTAGATGTACAAGATTGGTTAAAAACCCTAATTGGACAAGAATAAGCCTAGGGAGGGCGAAAATGACCTAATTGATCATCCAATGACACAAACACACCTATTGGATGCACAAGATTGGTTAAAAACCCTAATTCAACAAGAATATGCCTAGGGAGGATGAAAATGACCTAAATGTTAATCCAATGACACAAATGAACTTATTAGATGTACAAGATTGGTTAAAAACCCTAATTGGACAAGAATAAGCCTAGGGAGGACGAAAATGACCTAATTGATCATCCAATGACACAAACACACCTATTGGATGCACAAGATTTGTTAAAAACCCTAATTGGACAAGAATATGCCTTAGAGAGGACGTAAATGACCTAAATATTAATTCAATGACACAAACAAAGTTATTGGATGCACAAGATTGGTTAAAAACCCTAATTGGACAAGAATAAGCCTAGGGAGGACGTAAATGACCTAATTGATCATCCAATGACACAAACACACCTATTGGATGCACATGATCGGTTAAAAACCCTAATTGGACAAGAATAAGCCTAGGGAGGACGAAAATGACCTTATTGATCATCCAATGACACAAACACACCTATTGGATGCACAAGATCGGTTAAAAACCCTAATTGGACAAGAATAAGCCTAGGGAGGACGAAAATGACCTAATTGATCATCCAATGACACAAACACACCTATTGGATGCACAAGATTGGTTAAAAACCCTAATTGGACAAGAATATGCCTAGGGAGGACGAAAATGACCTAATTGATCATCCAATAACATAAATGAACTTATTGGATGCACAAGATTAGTTAAAAACCCTAATTGGACAAGAATAAGCCTAGGGAGGACGAAAATGACCTAATTGATCATCCAATGACACAAACACACCTATTGGATGCACAAGATTGGTTAAAAACCCTAATTGGACAAGAATATGCCTAGGGAGGACGAAAATGACCTAATTGATCATCCAATGACACAAACACACCTATTGGATGCACAAGATTGGTTAAAAACCCTAATTGGACCAAAAAATGCCTAGGGAGGACGAAAATGACCTAATTGATCATCCAATGACACAAATACACCTATTGGATGCACAAGATGGGTTAAAAACCCTAATTGGACAAGAATATGCCTAAGGAGGACGAAAATGACCTAAATGTTAATCCAATGACACAAATGAACTTATTAGATGTACAAGATTGGTTAAAAACCCTAATTGGACAAGAATAAGCCTAGGGAGGACGAAAATGACCTAATTGATCATCCAATGACACAAACACACCTATTGGATGCACAAGATTGGTTAAAAACCCTAATTGGACAAGAATATGCCTAGGGAGGACGAAAATGACCTAATTGATCATCCAATGACACAAACAGACCTATTGGATGCACAAGATGGGTTAAAAACCCTAATTGGACAAGAATATGCCTAGGGAGGACGAAAATGACCTAAATGTTAATCCAATGACACAAATGAACTTATTAGATGTACAAGATTGGTTAAAAACCCTAATTGGACAAGAATAAGCCTAGGGAGGACGAAAATGACCTAAATGTTAATCCAATGACACAAATGAACGTATTGGATGCACAAGATTGGTTAAAAACCCTAATTGGACAAGAATATGCCTAGGGAGGACGAAAATGACCTAATTGATCATCCAATGACACAAACACACCAATTGGATGCACAAGATTGGTTAAAAACCCTAATTGGACAAGAATATGCCTAGGGAGGACGAAAATGATCTAATTGATCATCCAATGACACAAACACACCTATTGGATGCACAAGATTCGTTAAAAACCCTAATTGGACAAGAATATGCATAGGGAGGACGAAAATGACCTAATTGATCATCCAATGACACAAACACACCTATTGGATGCACAAGATTGGTCTAAAATTCTAATTGGACAAGAATATGCCTAGGGAGGACGAAAATGACCTAAATATTAATTCAATGACACAAACAAAGTTATTGGATGCACAAGATTGGTTAAAAACCCTAATTGGACAAGAATATGCCTAGGGAGGACGAAAATGACCTAATTGATCATCCAATGACACAAACACACCAATTGGATGCACAAGATTCGTTAAAAACCCTAATTGGACAAGAATATGCCTAGGGAGGACGAAAATGACCTAAATGTAAATCCAATGACACAAATGAACTTATTGGATGCACAAGATTGGTTAAAAACCCTAATTGGACAAGAATAAGCCTAGGGAGGACGAAAATGACCTAAATGTTAATCCCATGACACAACTCAACTTATTGGATGTAGAAGATTGGTTAAAAACCCTAATTGGACAAGAATAAGCCTATGGAGGACGAAAATGACCTAATTGATCATCCAATGACACAAACACACCTATTGGATGTACAAGATTGGTTAAAAACCCTAATTGGACAAGAATAAGCCTAGGGATGACGAAAATGACCTAAATGTTAATCCAATGACACAACTCAACTTATTGGATGCACAAGATTGGTTAAAAACCCTAATTGGACAAGAATATGCCTAGGGAGGACGAAAATGACCTAATTGATCATCCAATGACACAAACACACCTATTGGATGCACAAGATTGGTTAAAAACCCTAATTGGACAAGAATAAGCCTAGGGAGAACGAAAATAACCTAATTGATCATCCAATGACACAAATACACCTATTGGATTCACAAGATTGGTTAAAAACCCTAATTGGACAAGAATATTCCTAGGGAGGGCGAAAATGACCTAACTGTTAATCCAATGACACAAATGAACTTATTGGATGCACAAGATTGGTTAAAAACTCTAATAGGACAAGAATAAGCCTAGGGAGGACGAAAATGACCTAAATGTTAATCCAATGACACAACTCAACTAATTGGATGCACAAGAATGGTTAAAAACCCTAATTGGACAAGAATAAGCCTAGGGAGGACGAAAATGACCTAATTGATCATCCAATGACACAAACACACCTATTGGATGCACAAGATTGGTTAAAAAACCTAATTGGACAAGAATAAGCCTAGGGAGGACGAAAATGACCTAATTGATCATCCAATGACACAAACACACCTATTGGATGCACAAGATTGGTTAAAAACCCTAATTGGACAAGAATATGCCTAGGGAGGACGAAAATGACCTAATTGATCATCCAATGACACAAACACACCTATTGGATGCACAAGATCGGTTAAAAACCATAATTGGACAAGAATAAGCCTAGGGAGGACGTAAATGACCTAATTGATCATCCAATGACACAAACACACCTATTGGATGCACAAGATTGGTTAAAAACCCTAATTGGACAAGAATATGCCTAGGGAGGACGAAAATGACCTAAATGTTAATCCAATGACACAAATGAACTTATTAGATGTACAAGATTGTTTAAAAACCCTAATTGGACAAGAATAAGCCTAGGGAGGACGAAAATGACCTAATTGATCATCCAATGACACAAACACACCTATTGGATGCACAAGATTGGTTAAAAACCCTAATTGGACAAGAATATGCCTAGGGAGGACGAAAATGACCTAAATGTTAATCCAATGACACAAATGAACTTATTGGATGCACAAGATTTGTTAAAAACCCTAATTGGACAAGAATATGCCTAGGGAGGACGAAAATGACCTAATTGATCATCCAATAACACAAACACACCTATTGGATGCACAACATTGGTTAAAAATCCTAATTGGACAAGAATATGCCACGGGAGGTCGAAAATGACCTAAATATTAATTCAATGACACAAACAAAGTTATTGGATGCACAATATTGGTTAAAAACACTAATTGGACAAGAATAAGCCAAGGGAGGACGAAAATGACCTAATTGATCATCCAATGACACAAACACACCTATTGGATGCACAAGATTGGTTAAAAACCCTAATTGGACAAGAATATGCCTAGGGAGGACGAAAATGACCTAAATGTAAATCCAATGACACAACTCAACTTATTGGATGCAGAAGATTGGTTAAAAACCCTTATTGGAAAAGAATAAGCCTAGGGACGACGAAAATGACCTAATTGATCATCCAATGACACAAACACACCTATTGGATGTACAAGATTGGTTAAAACCCCTAATTGGACAAGAATAAGCCTAGGGATGACGAAAATGACCTAAATGTTAATCCAATGACACAACTCAACTTATTGGATGCACAAGATTGGTTAAAAACCCTAATTGGACAAGAAAAAGCCTAGGGAGGACGAAAATGACCTAATTGATCATCCAATGACACAAACACACCTATTGGATGCACAAGATTGGTTAAAAACCCTAATTGGACAAGAATATGCCTAAGGAGGATGAAAATGACCTAAATATTAATTCAATGACATAAACAAACTTATCGGATGCACAAGATCGGTTAAAAACCCTAATTGGACAAGAATAAGCCTAGGGACGACGAAAATGACCTAATTGATCATCCAACGACACAAACACACCTATTGGATGCACAAGATTGGTTAAAAACCCTAAATGGACAAGAATAAGCGTAGGGAGAACGAAAATGACCTAAATGTTGATCCAATGACACAACTCAACTTATTGGATGCACAAGATTGGTTAAAAACCCTAATTGGACAACAATAAGCCAAGGGAGGACGAAAATGACCTAATTGATTATCCAATGACACAAACACACCTATTGGATGCACAAGATTGGTTAAAAACCCTAATTGAACAAGAATATGCCTAGGGAGGACGAAAATGACCTAAATGCTAATCCAATGACACAAATGAACTTATTAGATGTACAAGATTGGTTAAAAACCCTAATTGGACAAGAATAAGCCTAGGGAGGACGAAAATGACCTAATTGATCATCCAATGACACAAACACACCTATTGGATGCACAAGATTGGTTAAAAACCCTAATTGGACAAGAATATGCCTAGGGAGGACGAAAATGACCTAAATATTAATTAAATGACACACACAAAGTTATTGGATGCACAAGATTGGTTAAAAACCCTAATTGGACAAGAATAAGCCTAGGGAGGACGTAAATGACCTAATTGATCATCCAATGACACAAACACACCTATTGGATGCACATGATCGGTTAAAAACCATAATTGGACAAGAATAAGCCTAGGGAGGACTAAAATGACCTAATTGATCATCCAATGACACAAAAACACCTATTGGATGCACAAGATTGGTTAAAAACCCTAATTGGACAAGAATATGCCTAGGGAAGACGAAAACGACCTAATTGATCATCCAATGACACAAACACACCTATTGGATGCACAAGATTGGTTAAAAACCCTAATTGGACAAGAATAAGCGTAGGGAGAACGAAAATGACCTAAATGTTAATCCAATGACACAACTCAACTTATTGGATGCACAAGATTGGTTAAAAACCCTAATTGGACAAGAATAAGCCTAGGGAGGACGAAAATGACCTAATTGATCATCCAATGACACAAACACACCTATTGGATGCACAAGATAGGTTAAAAACCCTAATTGGATAAGAATAAGCCTAGGGAGGACGAAAAGGACCTAATTGATCATCCAATGACACAAACACACCTATTGGATGCACAAGATTGGTTAAAAACCCTAATTGGACAAGAATATGCCTAGGGAGGACAAAAATGACCTAATTGATCATCCAATGAGACAAACACACCTATTGGATGCACAAGATTGGTTAAAAACCCTAATTGGACAAGAATATGCCTAAGGAGGACGAAAATGACCTAAATATTAATTCAATGACCCAAACAAACTTATCGGATGCACAACATTGGTTAAAAACCCTAATTGGACAAGAATAAGCCTAGGGACGACGAAAATGACCTAATTGATCATCCAATGACACACACACACCTATTGGATGCACAAGATTGGTTAAAAACCCTAATTGGACAAGAATAAGCGTATGGAGAACGAAAATGACCTAAATGTTAATCCAATGACACAACTCAACTTCTTGGACGCACAAGATTGGTTAAAAACCCTAATTGGATAAGAATAAGCCTAGGGAGGACGAAAATGACCTAATTGATCATCCAATGACACAAACACACCTATTGGATGCACAAAATTCATTAAAAACCCTAATTGGACAAGAATATGCCTAGGGAGGACGAAAATAACCTAATTGATCATCCAATGACACAAACACACCTATTGGATGCACAAGATTGATTAAAAACCCTAATTGGACAAGAATATGCCTAGGGAGGACGAAAATGACCTAATTGATCATCCAATGACACAAACACACCTATTTGATGCACAAGATTGGTTAAAAACCCTAATTGGACAAGAATATGCCTAGGGAGGACGAAAATGACCTAATT
>JBBPBR010001546.1:10761-29492 GCA_037974775.1 Cicer pinnatifidum | reverse complement strand
AATGACACAAATGAACTTATTGGATGCACAAGATTGGTTAAAAACCCTAATTGGACAAGAATAAGCCTAGGGAGGACGATAATGACCTAATTGATCATCCAATGACACAAACACACCTATTCGATGCACAAGATTGGTTAAAAACCCTAATTGGACAAGAATAAGCCTAGGGAGGACGAAAATGACCTAAATGTTAATCCAATGACACAACTCAACTTATTGGATGCACAAGATTGGTTAAAAACCCTAATTGGACAAGAATAAGCCTAGGGAGGACGAAAATGACCTAATTGATCATCCAATGACACAAATGAACTTATTGGATGCACAAGATTGGTTAAAAACCCTAATTGGACAAGAATAAGCCTAGGGAGCATGAAAATGACCCAATTGATCATCCAATGACACAAACACACCTATTGGATGCACAAAAATGATTAAAAACCCTAATTGGACAAGAATATGCCTAAGGAGGACGAAAATGACCTAAATGTTAATCCAATGACACAAATGAACTTATTGGATGCACAAGATTGGTTAAAAACCCTAATTGGACAAGAATAAGCCTAGGGAGGACGAAAATGACCTAATTGATCATCCAATGACACAAACACACCTATTGGATGCACAAGATTGGTTCAAAACCCTAGTTGGACAAGAATATGCCTAGGGAGGACGAAAATGACCTAATTGATCATCCAATGACACAAACAAACTTTTTGGATGCACAAGATTGGTTAAAAACCCTAATTGGACAAGAATAAGCCTAGGGAGGACGAAAATGACCTAATTGATCATCCAATGACACAAACACACCTATTCGATGCACAAGATTGGTTAAAAACCCTAATTGGACAAGAATAAGCCTAGGGAGGACGAAAATGACCTAATTGATCATCCAATGACACAAACACACCTATTGGATGCACAAGATTGGTTAAAAACCCTAATTGGACAAGAATAAGCCTAGGGAGGACGAAAATGACCTAAATGTTAATCCAATGACACAACTCAACTTATTGGATGCACACGATTGGTTAAAAACCCTAATTGGACAAGAGAATGCCTAGGGAGGACGAAAATGACCTAATTGATCATCCAATGACACAAACACACCTATTGGATGCACAAGATTGGTTAAAAACCCTAATTGGACAAGAATAAGCCTAGGGAGGACGAAAATGACCTAAATGTTAATCCAATGACACAACTTAACTTATTGGATGCACAAGATTGGTTAAAAACCCTAATTGGACAGGAATAAGCCTATGGAGGACGAAAGTGACCTAATTGATCATCCAATGACACAAACACACCTATTGGATGCACAAGATTGGTTAAAAACCCTAATTGGACAAGAATATGCCTAGGGAGGACGAAAATGACCTAATTGATCATCCAATGACACAAACACACCTATTGGATGCACAAGATTGGTTAAAAACCCTAATTGGACAAGAATATGCATAGGGAAGACGAATATGACCTAAATGTTAATCCAATAACACAAATGAACTTATTGGATGCACAAGATTGGTTAAAAACCCTAATTGGACAAGAATAAGCCTAGGGAGAACGAAAATGACCTAAATGTTAATCCAATGACACAACTCAACTTATTGGATGCACAAGATTGGTTAAAAACCCTAATTGGACAAGAATAAGCCTAGGGAGGACGAAAATAACCTAATTGATCATCCAATGACACAAACACACCTATTGGATGCACAAGATTGGTTAAAAACCCTAATTGGACAAGAATATGCCTAGGGAGGACGAAAATGACCTAATTGATCATCCAATGACACAAATGAACATGTTGGATGCACAAGATTAGTTAAAAACCCTAATTGGACAAGAATAAGCCTAGGGAGGACGAAAATAACCTAATTGATCATCCAATGACACAAACACACCTATTGGATGCACAAGATTGGTCTAAAACTCTAATTGGACAAGAATATCCCTAGGGAGGACGAAAATTACCTAAATGTTAATCCAATGACACAAATGAACTTATTGGATGCACAAGATTGGTTAAAAACCCTAATTGGACAAGAATAAGCCTAGGGAGGACGAAAATGACCTAATTGATCATCCAATGACACAAACACACCTATTGGATGCACAAGATTGGTTAAAAACCCTAATTGGACAAGAATATGCCTAGGGAGGAGGAAAATTTCCTAAATATTAATTCAATGACACAAACAAAGTTATTGGATGCACAAGATTGGTTAAAAACCCTAATTGGACAAGAATAAGCCTAGGGAGGACGAAAATGACCTAATTGATCATCCAATGACACAAACACACCTATTGGATGCACAAGATTGGTTAAAAACCCTAATTGGACAAGAATAAGCTTAGGGAGGACGAATATGACCTAAATGTTAATCCAATGACACAACTCAACTTATTGGATGCACAAGATTGGTTAAAAACCCTAATTGGACAAGAATAAGCCTAGGGAGGACGAAAATGACCTAATTGATCATCCAATGACACAAACACACCTATTGGATGCACAAGATTGGTTAAAAACCCTAATTGGACAAGAATAAGCCTAGGGAGGACGAAAATGACCTAATTGATCATCCAATGACACAAACACACCTATTAGATGCACAAGATTGGTTAAAAACCCTAATTGGACAAGAATATGCCTAGGGAGGACGTAAATGACCTAATTGATCATCCAATGACACAAACACACCTATTGGACGCACAAGATTGGTTAAAAACCCTAATTGGACAAGAATATGCCTAGGGAGGACGAAAATGACCTAATTGATCATCCAATGACACAAACACACCTATTGGATGCACAAGATTGGTTAAAAACCCTAATTGGACAAGAATACGCGTAGGGAGAACGAAAATGACCTAAATGTTAATCCAATGACACAACTCAACTTATTGGATGCACAAGATTGGTTAAAAACCCTAATTGGACAAGAATAAGCCTAGGGAGGACGAAAATGACCTAATTGATCATCCAATGACACAAACACACCTATTGGATGCACAAGTTTGGTTAAAAACCCTAACTGGACAAGAATATGCCTAGGGAGGACGAAAATGACCTAATTGATCATCCAATGACACAAACACACCTATTGGATGCACAAGATTGGTTAAAAACCCTAATTGGACAAGAATAAGCCTAGGGAGGACGAAAATGACCTAATTGATCATCCAATGACACAAACACACCTATTGGATGCACAAGATTGGTTAAAAACCCTAGTTGGACAAGAACATGCCTATGGAGGACGAAAATGACCTAATTGATCATCCAATGACACTAATGAACTTATTGGATGCACAAGATTGGTTAAAAACCCTAATTGGACAAGAATAAGCCTAGGGAGAACGAAAATGACCTAAATGTTAATCCAATGACACAACTCAACTTATTGGATGCACAAGATTGGTTAAAAACCCTAATTGGACAAGAATAAGCCTAGGGAGAATGAAAATGACCTAAATGTTAATCCAATGACACAACTCAACTTATTGGATGCACAAGATTGGTTAAAAACCCTAATTGGACAAGAATAAGCCTAGGGAGGACGAAAATGACCTAATTGATCATCCAATGACACAAACACACCTATTGGATGCACAAGATTGGTTAAAAACTATAGTTGGACAAGAACATGCCTAGGGAGGACGAAAATGACCTCATTGATCATCCAATGACACTAATGAACTTATTGGATGCACAAGATTGGTTAAAAACCCTAATTGGACAAGAATAAGCCTAGGGAGGACGAAAATGACCTAATTGATCATCCAATGACACAAACACACCTATTGGATGCACATGATTGGTTAAAAACCCTAATTGGACAAGAATAAGCCTAGGGAGGACGAAAATGCCCTAATTGATCATCCAATGACACAAACACACCTATTGGATGCACAAGATTGGTTAAAAACCCTAATTGGACAAGAATAAGCCTAGGGAGGACGAAAATGACCTAAATGTTAATCCAATGACACAACTCAACTTATTGGAAGCACAAGATTGGTTAAAAATCCTAAATGGATAAGAATAAGCCTAGGGACGACGAAAATGACCTAATTGATCATGCAATGAGACAAACACACCTATTGGATGCACAAGATTGGTTAAAAACCCTAATTGGACAAGAATATGCCTAGGGAGGACGAAAATAACCTAATTTATCATCCAATGACACAAACACACCTATTGGATGCACAAGATTGGTCTAAAATTCTAATTGGACAAGAATATGCCTAAGGAGGACGAAAATGACCTAAATGTTAATCCAATGACACAAATGAACGTATTGGATGCACAAGATTGGTTAAAAACCCTAATTGGACAAGAATAAGCCTAGGGAGGACGAAAATGACCTAAACGTTAATCCAATGACACAACTCAACTTATTGGAAGCACAAGATTGGTTAAAAACCCTAATTGGACAAGAATAAGCCTAGGGAGGACGAAAATGACCTAATTGATCATCCAATGACACAAACACACCTATTGGATGCACAAGATTGGTTAAAAACCCTAGTTGGACAAGAATATGCCTTGGGAGGACAAAAATGACCTAATTGATCATCCAATGACACAAACAAACTTATTGGATGCACAAGATTGGTTAAAAACCCTAATTGGACAAGAATAAGCCTAGGGTGGACGAAAATGACCTAAATGTTAATCCAATGACACAAATGAACTTATTGGATGGACAAGATTGGTTAAAAACCCTAATTGGGCAAGAATATGCCTAGGGAGGACGAAAATGACCTAAATGTTAATCCAATGACACAAATGAACTTATTGGATGCACAAGATTGGTTAAAAACCCTAATTGGACAAGAATAAGCCTAGGGAGGACGATAATGACCTAATTGATCATCCAATAACACAAACACACCTATTTGATGCACAAGATTGGTTGAAAACCCTAGTTGGACAAGAATATGCCTAGGGAGGACGAAAATGACCTATTTGATCATCCAATGACACAAACACACCTATTGGATGCACAAGATTAGTTAAAAACCCTAATTGGGCAAGAATATGCCTAGGGAGGACGAAAATGACCTAAATGTTAATCCAATGACACAACTCAACTTATTGGATGCACAAGATTGGTTAAAAACCCTAATTGGACAGGAATAAGCCTAGGGAGGACGAAAATGACCTAATTGATCATCCAATGACACAAATGAACTTATTGGATGCACAAGATTGGTTAAAAACCCTAATTGGACAAGAATAAGCCTAGGGAGCACGAAAATGACCCAATTGATCATCCAATGACACAAACACACCTATTGGATGCACAAGATTGGTTAAAAACCCTAATTGGACAAGAATATGCCTAAGGAGGACGAAAATGACCTAAATGTTAATCCAATGACACAAATGAACTTATTGGAAGCACAAGATTGCTTAAAAACCCTAATTGGACAAGAATAAGCCTAGGGAGGACGAAAATGACCTAATTGATCATCCAATGACACAAACACACCTATTGGATGCACAAGATTGGTTAAAAACCCTAATTGGACAAGAATAAGCCTAGGGAGGACGAAAATGACCTAATTGATCATCCAATGACACAAACACACCTATTAGATGCACAAGATTGGTTAAAAACCCTAATTGGACAAGAATATGCCTAGGGAGGACGAAAATGATCTAAATATTAATTCAATACCACAAATAAACTTATTGGAAGCACAAGATTGGTTAAAAACCCTAATTGGACAAGAATAAGCCGAGGGAGGACGAAAATGACCTAATTGATCATCCAATGAGACAAACACACCTATTGGATGCACAAGATTGGTTAAAAACCCTATTTCGACAAGAATATGCCTAGGGAGGACGGATATGACCTAAATGTTAATCCAATGACACAAATGAACTTATTGGATGCACAAGATTGGTTCAAAACCCTAATTGGACAAGAATAAGCCTAGGGAGGACAAAAATGACCTAACTGATCATCCAATGACACAAACACACCTATTGGATGCACAAGATTGGTTAAAAACCCTAATTGGACAAGAATATGCCTAGGGAGGACGAAAATGACCTAATTGATCATCCAATGACACAAATGAACTTATTGGATGCACAAGATTAGTTAAAAATCCTAATTGGACAAGAATAAGCCTAGGGAGGACGAAAATAACCTAATTGGTCATCCAATGACACAAACACACCTATTGGATGCACAAGATTGGTCTAAAACTCTAATTGGACAAGAATATGCCTAGGGAGGACTAAAATGACCTAAATGTTAATCCAATGACACAAACACACCTATTGGATGCACAAGATTGGTCTAAAACTCTAATTGGACAAGAATATGCCTAGGGAGGACGAAAATGACCTAAATGTTAATCCAATGACACAAATGAACTTATTGGATGCACAAATTTGGTTAAAAACCCTAATTGGACAAGAATAAGCCTAGGGCGGACGAAAATGACCTAAATGTTAATCCAATGACACAACTCAACTTATTGGATGCACAAGATTGGTTAAAAACCCTAATTGGACAAGAATAAGCCTAGGGAGGACGAAAATGACCTAATTGATCATCCAATGACACAAACACACCAATTGGATGCACAAGATTCGTTAAAAACCCTAATTGGACAAGAATATGCCTAGGGAGGACGAAAATGACCTAATTGATCATCCAATGACACAAACACAGCTATTGGATGCACAAGATTGGTCAAAAACCCTAATTGGGCAAGAATAAGCCTAGGGAGGACGAAAATGACCTAATTGATCATCCAATGACACAAACACACCTATTGGATGCACAAGATTGGTTAAAAACCCTAATTGGACAAGAATAAGCCTAGGGAGGACGAAAATGACCTAAATGTTAATCCAATGACACAACTCAACTTATTGGATGCACAAGATTGGTTAAAAACCCTAATTGAACAAGAATATGCCTAGGGAGGACGAAAATGACCTAAATATTAATTCAATGACACAGACAAACTTATCGGATGCACAAGATTGGTTAAAAACCCTAATTGGACAAGAATAAGCCTAGGGAGGACGAAAATGACCTAATTGATCATCCAATGACACAAACACACCTATTGGATGCACAAGATTGGTTAACAACCCTAATTGCACAAGAATAAGCCTAGGGAGGACGAAAATGACCTAAATGTTAATCCAATGACACAACTCAACTTATTGGATGCACAAGATTGGTTAAAAACCCTAATTGGACAAGAATAAGCCTAGGGAGGACGAAAATGACCTAATTGATCATCCAATGACACAAACACACTTATTAGATGCACAAGATTGGTTAAAAACCCTAATTGGACAAGAATATGCCTAGGGAGGACGAAAATGACCTAATTGATCATCCAATGACACAAACACACCTATTGGATGCACAAGATTGGTTAAAAACCCTAATTGGACAAGAATAAGCCTAGGGAGGACGAAAATGAAATAAATGTTAATCCAATGACACAACTCAACTTATTGGATGCACAAGATTGGTTAAAAACCCTAATTGGACAAGAATATGCCTAGGGAGGACGAAAATGACCTAATTGATCATCCAATGACACAAACACCCCTATTGGATGCACAAGATTGGTTAAAAACCCTAATTGGACAAGAATAAGCCTAGGGAGGACGAAAATGACCTAATTGATCATCCAATGACACAAATGAACTTATTGGATGCACAAGATTGGTTAAAAACCCTAATTGGACAAGAATAAGCCTAGGGAGGACGAAAATGACCTAATTGATCATCCAATGACACAAACACACCTATTGGATGCACAAGATTGGTTAAAAACGTAAATTGCACAAGAATATGCCTAGGGAGGAGGAAAATGACCTAAATATGAATTCAATGACGCAAACAAAGTTATTGGATGCACAAGATTGGTTAAAAACCCTAATTGGACAAGAATAAGCCTAGGGAGGACGAAAATGACCTAATTGATCATCCAATGACACAAACACACCTATTGGATGCACAAGATTGGTTAAAAACCCTAGTTGGACAAGAATATGCCTAGGGAGGACGAAAATGACCTAAATATTAATTCAATGACGCAAAAAAAGTTATTGGATGCCCAAGATTGGTTAAAAACCCTAATTGGCCAACAATATGCCTAGGGAGGACGAAAATGACCTAAATATTAATTCAATGACATAAACAAACTTATTGGATGCACAAGAATGGTTAAAAACCCTAATTGGAGAAGAATAAGCCTAGGGAGGACGAAAATGACCTAATTGATCATCCAATGACACAAACACACCTATTGGATGCACAAGATTGGTTAAAAACCTTAATTGGGCAAGAATATGCCTAGGGAGGACGAAAATGACCTAAATATTAATTCAATGACACAAACAAACTTATTGGATGCACAAGATTGGTTAAAAACCCTAATTGGACAAGAATAAGCCTAGGGAGGACGAAAATGACCTAATTGATCATCCAATGACACAAACACACCTATTGGATGCACAAGATTGGTTAAAAACCCTAGTTGGACAAGAACATGCCTAGGGAGGACGAAAATGACCTAATAGATCATCCAATGACACTAATTAACTTATTGGATGCACAAGATTGGTTAAAAACCCTAATTGGACAAGAATAAGCCTAGGGAGGACGAAAATGACCTAATTGATCATCCAATGACACAAACACACCTATTGGATGCACAAGATTGGTTAAAAACCCTAATTGGACAAGAATAAGCCTAGGGAGGACGAAAATGACCTAAATGTTAATCCAATGACACAACTCAACTCATTGGATGCACAAGATTGGTTAAAAACCCTAATTGGACAAGAATAAGCCTATGGAGGACGAAAATGACCTAAGTGATCATCCAATGACACAAACACACCTATTGGATGCACAAGATTGGTTAAAAACCCTAATTGGACAAGAATATGCCTAGGGAGGACGAAAATGACCTAAATATTAATTCAATGACACAATCAAAGTTATTTGATGCACAAGATTGGTTAAAAACCCTAATTGGACAAGAATAAGCCTAGGGAGGACGAAAATGACCTAATTGATCATCCAATGACACAAACACACCTATTGGATGCACAAGATTGGTTAAAAACCCTAATTGGACAAGAATAAGCCTAGGGAGGACGAAAATGACCTAAATGTTAATCCAATGACACAACTCAACTTATTGGATGCACAAGATTGGTTAAAAACCCTAATTGGACAAGAATAAGCATAGGGAGTACGAAAATGACCTAATTGATCATCCAATGACACAAACACACCTATTGGATGCACAAGATTGGTTAAAAACCCTAATTGGACAAGAATAAGCCTAGGGAGGACGAAAATGACCTAATTGATCATCCAATGACACAAATCCACTTATTGGATGCACAAGATTGGTTAAAAACCCTAATTGGACAAGAATAAGCCTAGGGAGGACGAAAATGACCTAATTGATCATCCAATGACACAAACACACCTATTGGATGCACAAGATTGGTTAAAAACCCTAGTTGGACAAGAATATGCCTAGGGAGGACGAAAATGACCTAATTGATCATCCAATGACACAAATGAACTTATTGGATGCACAAGATTGGTTAAAAACCCTAGTTGGACAAGAATATGCCTAAGGAGGACGAAAATGACCTAATTGATCATCCAATGACACAAATGAACTTATTGGATAGAATAAGCCTAGGGAGGACGAAAATGACCTAATTGATCATCCAATGACACAAACACACCTATTGGATGCACAAGATTGGTTAAAAACCCTAATTGGACAAGAATAAGCCTAGGGAGGACGAAAATGACCTAATTGATCATCCAATGACACAAACACACCAATTGGATGCACAAGATTGGTTAAAAACCCTAATTGGACAAGAATAAGCCTAGGGAGGACGAAAACGACCTAATTGATCATCCAATGACACAAACACACCTATTGGATGCACAAGATTGGTTAAAAACCCTAATTGGAAAAGAATATGCCTAGGGAGGAGGAAAATGACCTAAATATTAATTCAATGACACAAACAAACTTATTGGATGCACAAGATTGGTTAAAAACCCTAATTGGACAAGAATAAGCCTAGGGAGGACGAAAATGACCTAAATGTTAATCCAATGACATAAACTCACCTATTGGATGCACAAGATTGGTTAAAAACCCTAATTGGACAAGAATAAGCTTAGGGAGGACGAAAATGACCTAATTGATCATCCAATGACACAAACACACATATTGGATGCACAAGATTGGTTAAAAATCCTAATTGGACAAGAATAAGCCTAGGGAGGACGAAAATGACCTAATTGATCATCCAAAGACACCAACACACCTATTGGATGCAAAAGATTGGTTAAAAACCCTAGTTGGACAAGAATTTGCCTAGGGAGGACGAAAATGACCTAATTGATCATCCAATGACACAAATGAACTTATTGGATGCACAAGATTGGTTAAAAATCCTAATTGGACAAGAATAAGCCTAGGGAGGACGAAAATGACCTAATTGATCATCCAACGACACAAACACACCTATTGGATGCACAAGATTGGTTAAAAACCCTAATTGGACAAGAATAAGCCTAGGGAGGACGAAAATGACCTTATTGATCATCCAATGACACAAACACACCTATTGGATGCACAAGATTGGTTAAAAACCCTAGTTGGACAAGAATATGCCTAGGGAGGACAAAAATGACCTAATTGATCATCCAATGACACAAACAAACTTATTGGATGCACAAGATTGGTTAAAAACCCTAATTGGACAAGAATAAGCCTAGGGAGGACGAAAATGACCTAAATGTTAATCCAATGACACAAATGAACTTATTGGATGGACAAGATTGGTTAAAAACCCTAATTGGGAAAGAATATACCTAGGGAGGACGAAAATGACCTAATTGTTAATCCAATGACACAAATGAACTTATTGGATGCACAAGATTGGTTAAAAACCCTAATTGGACAAGAATAAGCCTAGGGAGGACGATAATGACCTAATTGATCATCCAATGACACAAACACACCTATTCGATGCACAAGATTGGTTGATAACCCTAGTTGGACAAGAATATGCCTAGGGAGGACGAAAATGACCTAATTGATCATCCAATGACACAAACACACCTATTGGATGCACAAGATTGGTTAAAAACCCTAATTGGGCAAGAATATGCCTAGGGAGGACGAAAATGACCTAAATGTTAATCCAATGACACAACTCAACTTATTGGATGCACAAGATTGGTTAAAAACCCTAATTGGACAAGAATAAGCCTAGGGAGGACGAAAATGACTTAATTGATCATCCAATGACACAAACAAACTTATTGGATGCAATAGATTGGTTAAAAATCCTAATTGGACAAGAATAAGCCTAGGGAGGACGAAAATGACCTAATTGATCATCCAATGACACAAATGAACTTATTGGATGCACAAGATTGGTTAAAAACCCTAATTGGACAAGAATAAGCCTAGGGAGCACGAAAATGACCCAATTGATCATCCAATGACACAAACACACCTATTGGATGCACAAGATTGGTTAAAAACCCTAATTGGACAAGAATATGCCTAAGGAGGACGAAAATGACCTAAATGTTAATCCAATGACACAAATGAACTTATTGGATGCACAAGATTGGTTAAAAACCCTAATTGGACAAGAATAAGCCTAGGGAGGACGAAAATGACCTAATTGATCATCCAATGACACAAACACACCTATTGGATGCACAAGATTGGTTCAAAACCCTAGTTGGACGAGAATATGCCTAGGGAGGACGAAAATGACCTAATTGATCATCCAATGACACAAACAAACTTATTGGATGCAAAGATTGGTTAAAAACCCTAATAGGACAAGAATAAGCCTAGGGAGGACGAAAATGACCTAATTGATCATCCAATGACACAAACACACCTATTCGATGCACAAGATTGGTTAAAAACCCTAATTGGACAAGAATAAGCCTAGGGAGGACGAAAATGACCTAATTGATCATCCAATGACACAAACACACCTATTGGATGCACAAGATTGGTTAAAAACCCTAATTGGACAAGAATAAGCCTAGGGAGGACGAAAATGACCTAAATGTTAATCCAATGACACAACTCAACTTATTGGATGCACAAGATTGGTTAAAAACCCTAATTGGGCAAGAATAAGCATAGCGAGGACGAAAGTTACCTAGTTGATCATCCAATGACACAAACACACCTATTGGATGCACAAGATTGGTTAAAAATCCTAATTGGACAAGAATAAGCCTAGGGAGGACGAAAATGACCTAAATGTTAATCCAATGACACAACTCAACTTATTGGATGCACAAGATTGGTTAAAAACCCTAATTGGACAAGAATAAGCCTAGGGAGGACGAAAATGACCTAATTGATCATCCAATGACACAAACACACCAATTGGATGCACAAGATTCGTTAAAAACCCTAATTGGACAAGAATATGCTTAGGGAGGACGAAAATGACCTAATTGATCATCCAATGACACAAACACACCTATTGGATGCACAGGATTGGTTAAAAACCCTAATTGGACAAGAATATGCCTAGGGAGGACGAAAATGACGTAAATGTCAATCCAATGACACAACTCAACTTATTGGATGCACAAGATTGTTTAAAAAAACTAATTTGACAAGAATATGCCTAGGGAGGACGAAAATGACCTAATTGATCATCCAATGACACAAATGAACTTATTGGATGCACAAGATTAGTTAAAAACCCTAATTGGACAAGAATAAGCCTAGGGAGGACGAAAATAACCTAATTGATCATCCAATGACACAAACACACCTATTGGATGCACAAGATTGGTTAAAAACCCTAATTGAACAAGAATAAGCCTAGGGAGGACGAAAATGACCTAATTGATCATCCAATAACACAAACACACCTATTGGATGCACAAGATTGGTTAAAAACCCTAATTGGACAAGAATAAGCCTAAGGAGGACGAAAATGACCTAAATGTTAATCCAATGACACAAATGAAGTTAATGGATGCACAAGATTGGTTAAAAACCCTAATTGAACAAGAATAAGCCTAGGGAGGACGAAAATGACTTAAATGTTAATCCAATGACACAACTCAACTTATTGGATGCACAAGATTGGTTAAAAACCCTAATTGGACAAGAATAAGCCTATGGAGGACGAAAATGACCTAATTGATCAACCAATGACACAAACACACCTATTGGATGCACCAGATTGGTTAAAAACCCTAATTGGACAAGAATAAGCCTAGGGAGGACGAAAATGACCTAAATGTTAATCCAATGACACAACTCAAGTTATTGGATGCACAAGATTGATTAAAAACCCTAATTGGACAAGAATAAGCCTAGGGAGGACGAAAATGACCTAATTGATCATCCAATGACACAAATGAACTTATTGGATGCACAAGATTGGTTAAAAACCCTAATTGGACAAGAATAAGCCTAGGGAGGACGAAAATGACCTAATTGATCATCCAATGACACAAATGAACTTATTGGATGCACAAGATTGGTTAAAAACCCTAATTGGACAAGAATAAGCCTAGGGAGGACGAAAATGACCTAATTGATCATACAATGACACAAACACACCTATTGGATGCACAAGATTGGTTAAAAACCCTAATTGGACTAGAATATGCCCTGGGAGGACGAAAATGACCTAAATATTAATTCAATGACATAAACAAAGTTATTGGACGCACAAGATTGGTTAAAAACCCTAATTGGACAAGAATAAGCCTAGGGAGGACGAAAATGACCTAATTGATGATCCAATGACACAAACACACCTATTGGATGCACAAGATTGGTTAAAAACCCTAATTGGACAAGAATAAGCCTAGGGAGGACGAAAATGACCTAATTGATCATCCAATGACACAAACACACCTATTGGATGCACAAGATTGGTTAAAAACCCTAATTGGACAAGAATAAGCCTAGGGAGGACGAAAATGACCTAATTGATCATCCAATGACACTAACACACCTATTGGATGCACAAGATTGGTTTAAAACCCTAGTTGGACAAGAATATGCCTAGGGAGGACGAAAATGACCTAATTGATCATCCAATGACACAAATGAACTTATTGGATGCACAAGATTGGTTAAAAACCCTAATTTGACAAGAATAAGCCTAGGGAGGACGAAAACGACCTAATTGATCATCCAATGACACAAACACACCTATTGGATGCACAAGATTGGTTAAAAAGCCTAGTTGGACAAGAATATGCCTAGGGAGGACGAAAATGACCTAATTGATCATCCAATGACACAAATGAACTTATTGGATGCACAAGATTGGTTAAAAACCCTAATTGGACAAGAATAAGCATAGAAAGGACGAAAATGTCCTAATTGATCATCCAATGACACAAACACACCTATTGGATGCACAAGATTGGTTAAAAACCCTAATTGGACAAGAATAAGCCTAGGGAGGACGAAAATGACCTAATTGATCATCCAATGACACAAACACACCTATTGGATGCACAAGATTGGTTAAAAACCCTAGTTGGACAAGAATATGCCTAGGGAGGACAAAAATGACCTAATTGATCATCCAATGACACAAACAAACTTATTGGATGCACAAGATTGGTTAAAAACCCTAATTGGACAAGAATAAGCCTAGGGAGGACGAAAATGACCTAAATGTTAATCCAATGAAACAAATGAACTTATTGGATGGACAAGATTGGTTAAAAACCCTAATTGGGCAAGAATATGCCTAGGGAGGACGAAAATGACCTAATTGTTAATCCAATGACACAAATGAACTTATTGGATCCACAAGATTGGTTAAAAACCCTAATTGGACAAGAATAAGCCTAGGGAGGACGATAATGACCTAATTGATCATCCAATGACACAAACACACCTATTCGATGCACAAGATTGGTTGAAAACCCTAGTTGGACAAGAATATGCCTAGGGAGGACGAAAATGACCTATTTGATCATCCAATGACACAAACACACCTATTGGATGCACAAGATTAGTTAAAAACCCTAATTGGGCAAGAATATGCCTAGGGAGGACGAAAATGACCTAAATGTTAATCCAATGACACAAATGAACTTATTGGATGCACAAGATTGGTTAAAAACCCTAATTGGACAAGAATAAGCCTAGGGAGGACGAAAATGACCTAATTGATCATCCAATGACACAAATGAACTTATTGGATGCACAAGATTGGTTAAAAACCCTAATTGGACAAGAATAAGCCTAGGGAGGACGAAAATGACCTAATTGATCATCCAATGACACAAACACACCTATTGGACGCACAAGAGTGGTTAAAAACCCTAATTGGACAAGAATAAGCCTAGTGATGACGAAAATGACCTAATTGATCATCCAATGACACAAACACACCTATTGGATGCACAAGATTGGTTAAAAACCCTAATTGGATAAGAATATGCCTAGGGAGGACGAAAATGACCTAAATATTAATTCAATGACACAAACAAAGTTATTGGATGCACAAGATTGGTTAAAAACCCTAATTGGACAAGAATAAGCCGATGGAGGACGAAAATGACCTAATTGATCATCCAATGACACAAACACACCTATTGGATGCACAAGATTGGTTAAAAACCCTAATTGGACAAGAATAAGCCTAGGGAGGACGAAAATGACCTAATTGATCATCCAATGACACAAACACATATATTGGATGCACAAGATTGGTTAAAAACCCTAATTGGAATAGAATATGCCTAGGGAGGAGGAAAATGACCTAAATATTAATTCAATGACACAAACAAAGTTATTGGATGCACAAGATTGGTTAAAAACCCTAATTGGACAAGAATAAGCCTAGGGAGGACGAAAATGACCTAATTGATCATCCAATGACACAAATGAACTTATTGGATGCACAAGATTGGTTAAAAACCCTAATTGGACAATAATAAGCCTAGGGAGGACGAAAATTACCTAAATGCTAATCCAATGATACAACTTAACTTATTGGATGCACAAGATTGGTTAAAAACCCTAATTGGGCAAGAATAAGCCTAGGGAGGACGAAAATGACCTAATTGATCATCCAATGACACAAACACACCTATTGGATGCACAAGATTGGTTAAAAACCCTAATTGGACTAGAATAAGCCTAGGGAGGACGAAAATGACCAAATTGATCATCCATTGCCACAAACACACCTATTGGATGCACAAGATTGGTTAAAAACCCTAATTGGACAAGAATATGCCTAGGGAGGATGAAAATGACCTAATTGATCATCCAATGACACAAACACACCTATTGGATGCACAAGATTGGTTAAAAAGCCTAATTGGACAAGAATATGCCTAGGGAGGACGAGAATGACCTAAATATTAATTGAATGACACAAACAAACTTATTTGATGCACAAGATTGGTTAAAAACCATAATTGGACAAGAATAAGCCTAGGGAGGACGAAAATGACCTAATTGATCATCCAATGACACAAACACACCTATTGGATGCACAAGATTGGTTAAAAACCCTAATTGGACAAGAATAAGCCTAGGGAGGACGAAAATGACCTAATTGATCATCCAATGACACAAACACACCTATTGGATGCACAAGATTGGTTAAATACCCTAATTGGTCAAGAATATGCCTAGGGAGGACGAAAATGACCTAAATGTTAATCCAATGACACAAATGAACTTATTGGATGCACAAGATTGGTTAAAAACTCTAATTGGACAAGAATAAGCCGAAGGAGGACGAAAATGACCTAATTGATCATCAAATGACACAAACACACCTATTGGATGCACAAGATTGGTTAAAAACCCTAGTTGGACAACAATATGCCTAGGGAGGACGAAAATGACCTAATTGATCATCCAATGACACAAACACACCTATTGGATGCACAAGATTGGTTAAAAACCCTAATTGGACAAGAATAAGCCTAGGGAGGACGAAAATGACCTAATTGATCATCCAATGACACAAACACACCTATTGGATGCACAAGATTGGTTAAAAACCCTAGTTGGACAAGAATATGCCTAGGGAGGACAAAAATGACCTAATTGATCATCCAATGACACAAACAAACTTATTGGATGCACAAGATTGGTTAAAAACCCTAATTGGACAAGAATAAGCCTAGGGAGGACGAAAATGACCTAAATGTTAATCCAATGAAACAAATGAACTTATTGGATGGACAAGATTGGTTAAAAACCCTAATTGGGCAAGAATATGCCTAGGGAGGACGAAAATGACCTAATTGTTAATCCAATGACACAAATGAACTTATTGGATCCACAAGATTGGTTAAAAACCCTAATTGGACAAGAATAAGCCTAGGGAGGACGATAATGACCTAATTGATCATCCAATGACACAAACACACCTATTCGATGCACAAGATTGGTTGAAAACCCTAGTTGGACAAGAATATGCCTAGGGAGGACAAAAATGACCTAATTGATCATCCAATGACACAAACAAACTTATTGGATGCACAAGATTGGTTAAAAACCCTAATTGGACAAGAATAAGCCTAGGGAGCACGAAAATGACCCAATTGATCATCCAATGACACAAACACACCTATTGGATGCACAAGATTGGTTAAAAACCCTAATTGGACAAGAATATGCCTAGGGAGAACGAAAATGACCTAAATGTTAATCCAATGACACAAATGAACTTATTGGATGCACAAGATTGGTTAAAAACCCTAATTGGACAATAATATGCCTAGGGAGGACGAAAATGACCTAATTGATCATCCAATGACACAAACACACCTATTGGATGCACAAGATTGGTTAAAAACCCTAATTGGACAACAATAAGCCTAGGGAGGACGAAAATGACCTAATTGATCATCCTATGACACAAACACACCTATTGGTTGCACAAGATTGGTTAAAAACCCTAATTGGACAAGAATATGCCTAGGGAGGACGAAAATGACCTAAATATTAATTCAATGACACAAACAAACTTATTTGAGGCACAAGATTGGTTAAAAACCCTAATTGGACAAGAATAAGCCTAGGGAGGACGAAAATGACCTAATTGATCATCCAATGACACAAACACACCTATTGGATGCACAAGATTGGTTAAAAACCCTAATTGGACAAGAATAAGCCTAGGGAGGACGAAAATGACCTAATTGATCATCCAATGACACAAACACACCTATTGGATGCACAAGATTGGTTAAAAACCCTAATTGGACAAGAATAAGCCTAGGGAGGACGAAAATGACCTAATTGATCAACCAATGACACAAACGCACCTATTGGATGCACAAGATTGGTTAAAAACCCTAATTGGACATGAATAAGCCTAGGGAGGATGAAAATGACCTAATTGATCATCCAAAGACACAAACACATCTATTGGTTGCACAAGATTGGTTAAAAACCCTTGTTGGACAAGAATATACCTAGGGAGGACGAAAATGACCTAATTGATCATGCAATGACACAAATGAACTTATTGGATGCACAAGATTGGTTAAAAACCCTAATTGGACAAGAATAAGCCTAGGGAGGACGAAAATGACCTAATTGATCATCCAATGACACAAACACACCTATTGGATGCACTAGTTTGGTTAAAAACCCTAATTGGACAAGAATAA
>JBBPBR010001546.1:0-10123 GCA_037974775.1 Cicer pinnatifidum | reverse complement strand
CCAATGACACAAACACACCTATTGGATGCACTAGTTTGGTTAAAAACCCTAATTGGACAAGAATAAGCCTAGGGAGGACGAAAATGACCTAATTGATCATCCAATGACACAAACACGCCTATTGGATTCACAAGATTGGTTAAAAACTCTAATTGGACAAGAATAAGCCGAAGGAGGACGAAAATGACCTAATTAATCATCAAATGACACAAACACACCTATTGGATGCACAAGATTGGTTAAAAACCCTATTTGGACAAGAATATGCCTAGGGAGGACGAAAATGACCTAATTGATCATCCATTGCCACAAACACACCTATTGGATGCACAAGATTGGTTAAAAACCCTAATTGGACAAGAATATGCCTAGGGAGGATGAAAATGACCTAATTGATCATCCAATGACACAAACACACCTATTGGATGCACAAGATTGGTTAAAAACCCTAATTGGACAAGAATATGCCTAGGGAGGACGAAAATGACCTAAATATTAATTCAATGACATAAATAAACTTATTGGCTGCACAAGATTGGTTAAAAACCCTAATTCGACAAGAATAAGCCTAGGGAGGACGAAAATGACCTAATTGATCATCCAATGACACAACTCAACTTATTGGATGCACAAGATTGGTTAAAAACCCTAATTGGGTAAGAATAAGCCTAGGGAGGACGAAAATGACCTAATTGATCATCCAATGACACAAACAAACCTATTGGATGCACAAGATTGGTTAAAAACCCTAATTGGACAAGAATAAGCCTACGGAAGACGAAAATGACCTAAATTTGAATCCAATGACACAACTCAACTTATTGGATGCACAAGATTGGTTAAAAACCCTAATTGGACAAGAATAAGCCTAGGGAGGACGAAAATGACCTAATTGATCATCCAATGACACAAATGAACTTATTGGATGCACAAGATTGGTTAAAAACCCTAATTGGACAAGAATAAGCCTAGGGAGGACGAAAATGACCTAATTGATCATCCAATGACACAAACACACCTATTGGATGCACAAGATTGGTTAAAAACCCTAATTGGACAAGAATAAGCCTAGGGAGGACGAAAATGACCTAATTGATCATCCAATGACACAAACACACCTATTGGATGCACAAGATTGGTTAAAAACCCTAATTGGATAAGAATGTGCCTAGGGAAGACGAAAATGACCTAATTGATCATCCAATGACACAAATGAACTTATTGGTTGCACAAAATTAGTTAAAAACCCTAATTGGACAAGAATAAGTCTATGGAGGACGAAAATAACCTAATTGATCATCCAATGACCCAAACACACCTATTGGATGCACAAGTTTTGTCTAAAACTCTAATTGGACAAGAATATGCCTAGGGAGGACGAAAATGACCTAAATGTTAATCCAATGACACAAATGAACTTATTGGATGCACAAGATTGGTTAAAAACCCTAATTGGACAAGAATAAGCCTAGGGAGGACGAAAATGACCTAATTGATTATCCAATGACACAAACACACCTATTGGTTGCACTAGATTGGTTAAAAACCCTAATTGGACAAGAATATGCCTAGGGAGGACGAAAATTACCTAAATATTAATTCAATGACACAAACAAAGTTATTGGATGCACAAGATTGGTTAAAAACCCTAATTGGACAAGAATAAGCCTAAGGAGGACGAAAATGACCTAATTGATCATCCAATGACACAAACACACCTATTGGATGCACAAGATTGGTTAAAAACCCTAATTGGACAAAAATATGCCTAGGGAGGACGAAAATGACCTAAATATTAATTCAATGAGACAAACAAACATATTGGATGCACAAGATTGGTTAAAAACCCTAATTGGACAAGAATAAGCCTAGGGAGGACGAAAATGACCTAATTGATCATCCAATGATACAAACACACCATTTGGATGCACAAGATTGGTTAAAAACCCTAATTGGGCAAGAATATGCCTAGGGAGGACGAAAATGACCTAATTGATCATCCAATGACACAAACACACCTATTGGATGCACAAGATTGGTTAAAAACCCTAATTGGACATGAATATGCCTAGGGAGGAGGAAAATGACCTAAATATTAATTCAATGACACAAACAAAGTTATTGGATGCACAAGATTGGTTAAAAACCCTAATTGGACAAGAATAAGCCTAGGGAGGACGAAAATGGCCTAATTGATCATCCAATGACACAAATGAACTTATTGGATGCACAAGATTGGTTAAAAACCCTAATTGGACAAGAATAAGCCTAGGGAGGACGAAAATGACCTAATTGATCATCCAATGACACAAATGAACTTATTGGATGCACAAGATTGGTTAAAAACCCTAAGTGGACAAGAATAAGCCTAGGGAGGACTAAAATGACCTAATTGATCATCCAATGACACAAACACACCTATTGGATGCACAAGATTGGTTAAAAACCCTAATTGGACAAGAATAAGCCTAGGGAGGACGAAAATAACCTAAATGTTAATCCAATGACACAACTCAACTTATTGGATGCACAAGATTGGTTAAAAACCCTAATTGGACAAGAATAAGCCTATGGAGGACGAAAATGACCTAATTGATCATCCAATGATACAAACACACCTATTGGATGCACAAGATTGGTTAAAAACCCTAATTGGACAAGAATAAGCCTAGGGAGGACGAAAATGACCTAAATGTTAATCCAATGACACAACTCAACTTATTGGATGCACAAGATTGGTTAAAAACCCTAATTGGGCAAGAATAAGCATAGCGAGGACGAAAGTTACCTAGTTGATCATCCAATGACACAAACACACCTATTGGATGCACAAGATTGGTTAAAAATCCTAATTGGACAAGAATAAGCCTAGGGAGGACGAAAATGACCTAAATGTTAATCCAATGACACAACTCAACTTATTGGATGCACAAGATTGGTTAAAAACCCTAATTGGACAAGAATAAGCCTAGGGAGGACGAAAATGACCTAATTGATCATCCAATGACACAAACACACCAATTGGATGCACAAGATTCGTTAAAAACCCTAATTGGACAAGAATATGCTTAGGGAGGACGAAAATGACCTAATTGATCATCCAATGACACAAACACACCTATTGGATGCACAGGATTGGTTAAAAACCCTAATTGGACAAGAATATGCCTAGGGAGGACGAAAATGACGTAAATGTCAATCCAATGACACAACTCAACTTATTGGATGCACAAGATTGTTTAAAAAAACTAATTTGACAAGAATATGCCTAGGGAGGACGAAAATGACCTAATTGATCATCCAATGACACAAATGAACTTATTGGATGCACAAGATTAGTTAAAAACCCTAATTGGACAAGAATAAGCCTAGGGAGGACGAAAATAACCTAATTGATCATCCAATGACACAAACACACCTATTGGATGCACAAGATTGGTTAAAAACCCTAATTGAACAAGAATAAGCCTAGGGAGGACGAAAATGACCTAATTGATCATCCAATAACACAAACACACCTATTGGATGCACAAGATTGGTTAAAAACCCTAATTGGACAAGAATAAGCCTAAGGAGGACGAAAATGACCTAAATGTTAATCCAATGACACAAATGAAGTTAATGGATGCACAAGATTGGTTAAAAACCCTAATTGAACAAGAATAAGCCTAGGGAGGACGAAAATGACTTAAATGTTAATCCAATGACACAACTCAACTTATTGGATGCACAAGATTGGTTAAAAACCCTAATTGGACAAGAATAAGCCTATGGAGGACGAAAATGACCTAATTGATCAACCAATGACACAAACACACCTATTGGATGCACCAGATTGGTTAAAAACCCTAATTGGACAAGAATAAGCCTAGGGAGGACGAAAATGACCTAAATGTTAATCCAATGACACAACTCAAGTTATTGGATGCACAAGATTGATTAAAAACCCTAATTGGACAAGAATAAGCCTAGGGAGGACGAAAATGACCTAATTGATCATCCAATGACACAAATGAACTTATTGGATGCACAAGATTGGTTAAAAACCCTAATTGGACAAGAATAAGCCTAGGGAGGACGAAAATGACCTAATTGATCATCCAATGACACAAATGAACTTATTGGATGCACAAGATTGGTTAAAAACCCTAATTGGACAAGAATAAGCCTAGGGAGGACGAAAATGACCTAATTGATCATACAATGACACAAACACACCTATTGGATGCACAAGATTGGTTAAAAACCCTAATTGGACTAGAATATGCCCTGGGAGGACGAAAATGACCTAAATATTAATTCAATGACATAAACAAAGTTATTGGACGCACAAGATTGGTTAAAAACCCTAATTGGACAAGAATAAGCCTAGGGAGGACGAAAATGACCTAATTGATGATCCAATGACACAAACACACCTATTGGATGCACAAGATTGGTTAAAAACCCTAATTGGACAAGAATAAGCCTAGGGAGGACGAAAATGACCTAATTGATCATCCAATGACACAAACACACCTATTGGATGCACAAGATTGGTTAAAAACCCTAATTGGACAAGAATAAGCCTAGGGAGGACGAAAATGACCTAATTGATCATCCAATGACACTAACACACCTATTGGATGCACAAGATTGGTTTAAAACCCTAGTTGGACAAGAATATGCCTAGGGAGGACGAAAATGACCTAATTGATCATCCAATGACACAAATGAACTTATTGGATGCACAAGATTGGTTAAAAACCCTAATTTGACAAGAATAAGCCTAGGGAGGACGAAAACGACCTAATTGATCATCCAATGACACAAACACACCTATTGGATGCACAAGATTGGTTAAAAAGCCTAGTTGGACAAGAATATGCCTAGGGAGGACGAAAATGACCTAATTGATCATCCAATGACACAAATGAACTTATTGGATGCACAAGATTGGTTAAAAACCCTAATTGGACAAGAATAAGCATAGAAAGGACGAAAATGACCTAATTGACCATCCAATGACACAAACACACCTATTGGATGCACAAGATTGGTTAAACACCCTAATTGGACAAGAATATGCCTAGGGAGGATGAAAATGACCTAAACGTTAATCCAATGACACAAATGAACTTATTGGATGCACAAGATTGGTTAAAAACCCTAATTGGACAAGAATAAGCCTAGGGAGGACGAAAATGACCTAATTGATCATCCAATGACACAAACACACCTATTGGAAGAACAAGATTGGTTAAAAACCCTAATTGGACAAGAATATGCCTAGGGAGGACGAAAATGACCTAACTGTTAATCCAATGACACAAATGAACTTATTGGATGCACAAGATTGGTTAAAAACCCTAATTGGACAAGAATAAGCCTAGGGAGGACGAAAATGACCTAATTGATCATCCAATGACACAAACACACCTATTAGATGCACAAGATTGGTGTAAAACCCTAGTTGGACAAGAATATGCCTAGGGAGGACGAAAATGACCTAATTGATCATCCAATGACACAAATGAACTTATTGGATGCACAAGATTGGTTAAAAACCCTAATTGGACAAGAATAAGCCTAGGGAGAACGAAAATGACCTTAATGTTAATCCAATGACACAACTCAACTTATTGGATGCACAAGATTGGTTAAAAACCCTAATTGGACAAGAATAAGCCTAGGGAGGACGAAAATGACCTAATTGATCATCCAATGACACAAATGAACTTATTGGATGCACAAGATTGGTTAAAAACCCTAATTGGACAAGAATAAGCCTAGGGAGCACGAAAATGATCCAATTGATCATCCAATGACACAAACACACCTATTGGATGCACAAGATTGGTTAAAAACCCTAATTGGACAAGAATATGCCTAAGGAGGACGAAAATGACCTAAATGTTAATCCAATGACACAAATGAACTTATTGGATGCACAAGATTGGTTAAAAACCCTAATTGGACAAGAATAAGCCTAAGGAGGACGAAAATGACCTAATTGATCATCCAATGACACAAACACACTTATTGGATGCACAAGATTGGTTAAAAACCCTAGTTGGACAAGAATATGCCTAGGGAGGACGAAAATGACCTAATTGATCATCCAATGACACAAATGAACTTATTGGATGCACAAGATTAGTTAAAAACCCTAATTGGAGAAGAATAAGCCTAGGGAGGACGAAAATGACCTAATTGATCATCCAATGACACAAACACACCTATTGGATGCACAAGATTGGTTAAAAACCCTAATTGGACAAGAATAAGCCTAGGGAGAACGAAAATGACATAAATGTTAATCCAATGACACAAATGAACTTATTGGATGCACAAGATTGGTTAAAAACCCTAATTGGACAAGAATAAGCCTAGGGAGGACGAAAATGACCTAATTGATCATCCAATGACACAAACACACCTATTGGATGCACAAGATTGGTTAAAAACCCTAATTGGACAAGCATAAGCCTAGGGAGGACGAAAATGACCTAAATGTTAATCCAATGACACAACTCAACTTATTGGATGCACAAGATTGGTTAAAAACCCTAATTGGACAAGAATAAGCCTAGGGAGGACGAAAATGACCTAATTGATCATCCAATGACACAAACAAACTTATTGGATGCACAAGATTGGTTAAAAACCCTAATTGGACAAGAATAAGCTAAGGGAGGACGAAAATGACCTAAATGTTAATCCAATGACACAACTCAACTTATTGGATAAACAAGATTGGTTAAAAACCCTAATTGGGCAAGAATAAGCCTAGGGAGGACGAAAATGACCTAATTGATCATCCAATGACACAAACACACCTATTGGATGCACAAGATTGGTTAAAAACCCTAATTGGACAAGAGTATGCCTAGGGAGGACGAAAATGACCTAATTGATCATCCAATGACACAAATGAACTTATTGGATGCACAAGATTAGTTAAAAACCCTAATTGGACAAGAATAAGCCTAGGGAGGACGAAAATAACCTAATTGATCATCCAATGACACAAACACACCTATTGGATGCACAAGATTGGTCTAAAACTCTAATTGGACAAGATAATGCCTAGGGAGGACGAAAATGACCTAAATCTTAATCCAATGACACAAATGAACGTATTGGATGCACAAGATTGGTTAAAAACCCTAATTGGAGAAGAATAAGCCTAGGGAGGACGAAAATAACCTAATTGATCATCCAATGACACAAACACACCTATTGGATGCACAAGATTGGTTAAAAACCCTAATTGGACAAGAATATGCCTAGGGAGGACGAAAATGAACTAAATGTTAATCCAATGACACAACTCAACTTATTGGATGCACAAGATTAGTTAAAAACCCTAATTGGACAAGAATATGCCTAGGGAGGACGAAAATGACCTAATTCATCATCGAATGACACAAATGAACTTATTGGATGCACAAGATTAGTTAAAAACCCTAATTGGACAAGAATAAGCCTAGGGAGGACGAAAATAACCTAATTGATCATCCAATGACACAAACACACCTATTGGATGCACAAGATTGGTTAAAAACCCTAATTGGACAAGAATACGCCTACGGAGGACGAAAATGACCTAATTGATCATCCAATGACACAAACACACCTATTGGATGCACAAGATTGGTTAAAAACCCTAATTGGACAAGAATAAGCCTAGGGAGGACGAAAATGACCTAAATGTTAATCCAATGACACAACTCAACTTATTGGATGCACAAGATTGGTTAAAAACCCTAATTGGACAAGAATAAGCCTATGGAGGATGAAAATGACCTAATTGATCATCCAATGACACAAACACACCTATTGGATGCACAAGATTGGTTAAAAACCCTAATTGGACAAGAAAAAGCCTAGGGAGGACGAAAATGACCTAAATGTTAATCCAATGACACAACTCAACTTATTGGATGCACAAGATTGGTTAAAAACCCTAATTGGACAAGAATAAGCCTAGGGAGGACGAAAATGACCTAATTGATCATCCAATGACACAAACACACCTATTGGATGCACAAGATTGGTTAAAAACCCTAATTGGATAAGAATAAGCCTAGGGAGGATGAAAATGACCTAAATGTTAATCCAATGACACAACTCAACTTATTGGATGCACAACATTGGTTAAAAATCCTAATTGGACAAGAATAAGCCTATGGAGGACGAAAATGACCTAATTGATCATCCAATGACACAAATGAACGTATTGGATGCGTAAGATTGGTTAAAAACCCTAATTGCACAAGAATAAGCCTAGGGAGGACGAAAATGACCTAAATGTTAATCCAATGACACAACTCAACTTATTGGATGCACAAGATTGGTTAAAAACCCTAATTGGACAAGAATAAGCCTAGGGAGGACGAAAATGACCTAATTGATCATCCAATGACACAAACACACCTATTGGATGCACAAGATTCGTTAAAAACCCTAATTGGACAAGAATATGCCTACGGAGGACGAAAATGACCTAATTGATCATCCAATGACACAAACACACCTATTGGATGCACAAGATTGGTTAAAAACCCTAATTGGACAAGAATAAGCCTAGGGAGGACGAAAATTACCTAATTGATCATCCAATCACACAAACACACCTATTGGATGCACAAGATTGGTTAAAAACCATAATTGGACAAGAATATGCCTAGGGAGGACGAAAATGACTTAAATGTTAATCAAATGACAAAAATGAACTTTTTGGATGCACAAGATTGGTTAAAAACCCTTATTGGACAAGAATAAGCCTAGGGAGGAGGAAAATGACCTAATTGATCATCCAATGACACAAACACACCTATTGGATGCACAAGATTGGTTAAAAACCCTAATTGGACAAGCATATGCCTAGGGAGGACGAAAATGACCTAAATGTTAATCCAATGACACAACTCAACTTATTGGATGCACAAGATTGGTTAAAAACCCTAATTGGACAAGAATAAGCCTAGGGAGGACGAAAATGACCTAATTGATCATCCAATGACACAAACACACCTATTGGATGCACAACATTGGTTAAAAACCCTAATTGGACAAGAATATGCCTAGGGAGGACGAAAATGACCTAAATATTAATTCAATGAAACAAACAAACTTATTGGATGCTCAAGATTGGTTAAAAATCCTAATTGGACAAGAATAAGCCTAGGGAGGACGAAAATGACCTAATTGATCATCCGATGACACAAACACACCTATTGGATGCACAAGATTGGTTAAAAACCCTTATTGGACAAGACTAAGCCTAGGGAGGACGAAAATGACCTAAATGTTAATCCAATGACACAACTCAACTTATTGGATGCACAAGATTGGTTAAAAACCCTAATTGGACAAGAATAAGCCTAGGGAGGACGAAAATGACCTAAATGTTAATCCAATGACACAACTCAACTTATTGGATGCACAAGATTGGTTAAAAACCCTAATTGGACAAGAATAAGCCTAGGGAGGACGAAAATGACCTAATTGATCATCCAATGACACAAATGAACTTATTGGATGCACAAGATTGGTTAAAAACCCTAATTGGAAAAGAATAAGCCTAGGGAGCACGAAAATGACCCAATTGATCATCCAATGACACAAACACACCTATTGGATGCACAAGATTGGTTAAAAACCCTAATTGGACAAGAATATGCCTAAGGAGGACGAAAATGACCTAAATGTTAATCCAATGACACAAATGAACTTATTGGATGGACAAGATTGGTTAAAAACACTAATTGGGCAAGAATATGCCTAGGGAGGACGAAAATGACCTAATTGATCATCCAATGACACAAAAACACCTATTGGATGCACAAGATTGATTAAAAATCCTAATTGGAGAAGAATATGCCTAGGGAGAACGAAAATGACCTAAATGTTAATCCAATGACACAAATGAACTTATTGGATGCACAAGATTGGTTAAAAACCCTAATTGGACAAGAATAAGCCTAGGGAGGACGATAATGACCTAATTGATCATCCAATGACACAAACACACCTATTCGATGCACAAGATTGGTTGAAAACCATAGTTGAACAAGAATATGCCTAGGGAGGACGAAAATGACCTAATTGATCATCCAATGACACAAACACACCTATT
>JBBPBR010001545.1:0-19353 GCA_037974775.1 Cicer pinnatifidum | reverse complement strand
GTGTGTTTGTGTCATTGGATGATCAATTAGGTCATTTTCGTCCTCCCTATGCTTATTCTTGTCCAATTAGGGTTTTTAACCAATCTTGTGCATCCAATAAGTTCATTTGTGTCGTTGAATTAATATTTAGGTCATTTTCGTCCTCCCTAGGCATATTCTTGTCCAATTAGGGTTTTTAACCAATCTTGTGCATCCAATAGGTGTGTTTGAGTCCTTGGATGATCAATTAGGTCATTTTCGTCCTCCATAGGCATATTCTTGTCCAACTAGGGTTTTTAACCAATCATGTGCATCCAATAAGTTCATTTGTGTCATTGAATTAATATTTAGGTCATTTTCGTCCTTCCTAGGCTTATTCTTGTCCAATTAGGGTTTTTAACCAATCTTGTGCAACCAATAGGTGTGTTTGTGTCATTGGATGATCAATTAGGTCATTTTCGTCCTCCCTAGGCATATTCTTGTCCAAATAGGGTTTTTAACCAATCTTGTGCATCCAATAGGTGTGTTTGTGTCATTGGATGATCAATTAGGTCATTTTCGTCCTCCTTAGGCTTATTCTTGTCCAATTAGGGTTTTTAATCAATCTTGTGCATCCAATAGGTGTGTTTGTGTCATTGGATGATCAATTTAGGTCATTTTCGTTCTCCCTAGGCATATTCTTGTCCAATTAGGGTTTTTAATCAATATTGTGCATCCAATAGGTGTGTTTGTGTCATTGGATGATCAATTAGGTCATTTTCATCCTCCATAGGCATATTCTTGTCCAATTTGGGTTTTAAACCAATCTGGTGCATCCAATAGGTGTGTTTGTGTCATTGGATGATCAATTAGGTCATTTTCGTCCTCCCTATGCTTATTCTTGTCCAATTAGGGTTTTTAACCAATCTTGTGCATCCAATAAGTTCATTTGTGTCGTTGAATTAATATTTAGGTCATTTTCGTCCTCCCGAGGCATATTCTTGTCCAATTAGGGTTTTTAACCAATCTTGTGCATCCAATAGGTGTGTTTGAGTCATTGGATGATCAATTTGGTCATTTTCGTCCTCCATAGGCATATTCTTGTCCAACTAGGGTTTTTAACCAATCATGTGCATCCAATAAGTTCATTTGTGTCATTGAATTAATATTTAGGTCATTTTCGTCCTTCCTAGGCTTATTCTTGTCCAATTAGGGTTTTTAACCAATCTTGTGCAACCAATAGGTGTGTTTGTGTCATTGGATGATCAATTAGGTCATTTTCGTCCTCCCTAGGCATATTCTTGTCCAATTAGGGTTTTTAACCAATATTGTGCATCCAATAGGTGTGTTTGTGTCATTGGATGATCAATTAGGTCATTTTCGTCTTCCCTAGGCATATTCTTGTCCAATTAGGGTTTTTAACCAATCTTGTGCATCCAATAGGTGTGTTTGTGTCATTGGATGATCAATTAGGTCATTTTCGTCCTCCCTAGGCTTATTCTTGTCCAATTAGGGTTTTTAACCAATCTTGTGCATCCATTAGGTGTGTTTGTGTCATTGGATGATCAATTAGGTCATTTACGTCCTCGCTAGGCTTATTCTTGTCCAATTAGAGTTTTTAACCAATCTTGTGCATCCAATAAGTTGAGTTGTGTAATTGGATTAAAATTTAGGTCATTTTCGTCCTCCCTAGGCTTATTCTTGTCCAATTAGGGTTTTTAACCAATCTTGTGCATCCAATAAGTTCATTTGTGTCATTGGATTAACATTAAGGTCATTTTCGTCCTCCCTAGGCATATTCTTGTCCAATTAGGGTTTTTAACCAATCTTTTGCATCCAATAGGTGTGTTTGTGTCATTGGATGATCAATTAGGTTATTTTCATCCTCCCTAGGCTTATTCTTGTCGAATTAGGGTTTTTAACCAATCTTTTGCATCCAATAGGTGTGGTTGTGTCATTGGATGACCAATTAGGTCATTTTCGTCCTCCCTAGGCATATTCTTGTCCAATTAGGGTTTTTAACCAATCTTGTGCATCCAATAGGTGTGTTTGTGGCAATGGATGATCAATTAGGTCATTTTCGTCCTCCCTAGGCTTATTCTTGTCCAATTACGGTTTTTAACTAATCTTGTGCATCCGATAAGTTTGTTTGTGTCATTGAATTAATATTTAGGTCATTTTCGTCCTCCCTAGGCATATTCTTGTCCAATTAGGGTTTTTAACCAATCTTGTGCATCCAATAGGTGTGTTTGTGTCATTGGATGATCAATTAGGTCATTTTCGTCCTCCCTAGGCTTATTCTTGTCCAATTAGGGTTTTTAACCAATCTTGTGCATCCAATAGGTGTGTTTGTGTCATTGGATGATCAATTAGGTCCTTTTCGTCCTCCCTAGGCATATTCTTGTCCAATTAGGGTTTTTAACCAATCTTGTCCATCCAATAAGTTGAGTTGTGTCATTGGATTAACATTTAGGTCATTTACGTCCTCCCTAGGCTTATTCTTGTCCAATTAGGTTTTTTAACCAATCTTGTGCATCCAATAAGTTCATTTGTGTCATTGGATTAACATTTAGGTCATTTTCGTCCTGCCTAGGCATATTCTTGTCCACTTAGGGTTTTTAACCAATCTTGTGCATCCAATAGGTGTGTTTGTGTCATTGGATGATCAATTAGGTTATTTTCGTCCTCCCTAGGCTTATTCTTGTCCAATTAGGGTTTCTAACCAATCTTGTGCATCCAATAAGTTGAGTTGTGTCATTGGATTAACATTTAGGTCATTTTCGTCCTCCCTAGGCTTATTCTTGTCCAATTAGGGTTTTTAACCAATCTTGTGCATCCAATAGGTGTGTTTGGGTCATTGGATGATCAATTAGGTCATTTTCGTCCTCCCTAGGCTTATCTTTGTCCAATTAGGGTTTTTAACCAATCTTGTGCATCCAATAGGTGTGTTTGTGTCATTGGATGATCAATTAGGTCATTTTCGTCCTCCCTAGGCTTATTCTTGTCCAATTAGGGTTTTTAACCAATCTTGTACACCAAATAGGTGTGTTTGTGTCATTGGATGATCAATTAGGTCATTTTCGTCCTCCCTAGGCTTATTCTTGTCCAATTAGGGTTTTTAACCAATCTTGTGCATCCAATAAGTTTGTTTGTGTCATTGAATTAATATTTAGGTCATTTTCGTCCTCCCTAGGCTTATTCTTGTCCAATTAGGGTTTTTAACCAATCTTGTGCATCCAATAACTTTGATTGTGTCATTGAATTAATATTTAGATCATTTTCGTCTTCCCTAGGCATATTCTTGTCCAATTAGGGTTTTTAACCAATCTTGTGCATCCAATAGGTGTGTTTGTGTCATTGGATGATCAATTAGGTCATTTTCGTCCTCCCTAGGCTTATTCTTGTCCAATTAGGGTTTTTAACCAATCTTGTGCATCCAATAGGTGTGTTTGTGTCATTGGATGATCAATTAGGTCATTTTCGTCTTTCCTAGGCATATTCTTGTCCAATTAGGGTTTTTAACCAATCTTGTGCATCCAATAGGTGTGTTTGTGTCATTGGATGATCAATTAGGTCATTTTCGTCCTCCCTAGGCTTATTCTTGTCCAATTAGGGTTTTTAACCAATCTTGTGCATCCAATAAGTTTATTTGTGTCATTGGATGATCAATTAGGTCATTTTCGTCCTCCTTAGGCTTATTCTTGTCCAATTAGGGTTTTTAACCAATCTTGTGCATCCAATAAGTTGAGTTGTGTCATTGGATTCACATTTAGGTCATTTTCGTCCTCCCTAGGCTTATTCTTGTCCAATTAGGGTTTTTAACCAATCTTGTGCATCCAATAGGTGTGTTTGTGTCATTGGATGATCAATTAGGTCATTTTCGTCCTCCCTGGGCATATTCTTGTCCAACTAGGGTTTTTAACCAATCTTGTGCATCGAATAGGTGTGTTTGTGTCATTGGATGATCAATTAGGTCATTTTCGTCCTCCTTAGGCTTATTCTTGTCCAATTAGGGTTTTTAATCAATCTTGTGCATCCAATAGGTGTGTTTGTGTCATTGGATGATCAATTTAGGTCATTTTCGTTCTCCCTAGGCATATTCTTGTCCAATTAGGGTTTTTAATCAATATTGTGCATCAAATAGGTGTGTTTGTGTCATTGGATGATCAATTAGGTCATTTTCGTCCTCCATAGGCATATTCTTGTCCAATTTGGGTTTTTAACCAATCTGGTGCATCCAATAAGTGTGTTTGTGTCATTGGATGATCAATTAGGTCATTTTCGTCCTCCCTATGCTTCTTCTTGTCCAATTAGGGTTTTTAACCAATCTTGTGCATCCAATAAGTTCATTTGTGTCGTTGAATTAATATTTAGGTCATTTTCGTCCTCCCTAGGCATATTCTTGTCCAATTAGGGTTTTTAACCAATCTTGTGCATCCAATAGGTGTGTTTGAGTCATTGGATGATCAATAAGGTCATTTTCGTCCTCCATAGGCATATTCTTGTCCAACTAGGGTTTTTAACCAATCATGTGCATCCAATAACTTCATTTGTGTCATTGAATTAATATTTAGGTCATTTTCGTCCTTCCTAGGCTTATTCTTGTCCAATTAGGGTTTTTAACCAATCTTGTGCAACCAATAGGTGTGTTTGTGTCATTGGATGATCAATTAGGTCATTTTCGTCCTCCCTAGGCATATTCTTGTCCAATTAGGGTTTTTAACCAATCTTGTGCATCCAATAAGTTGAGTTGTGTCATTGGATTCTCATTTAGGTCATTTTCGTCCTCCCTAGGCTTATTCTTGTCCAATTAGGGTTTTTAACCAATCTTGTGCATCCAATAGGTGTGTTTGTGTCATGGGATGATCAATTAGGTCAATTTCGTCCTCCCTAGGCATATTCTTGTCCAACTAGGGTTTTTAACCAATCTTGTGCATCCAATAGGTGTGTTTGTGTCATTGGATGATCAATTAGGTCATTTTCGTCCTCCTTAGGCTTATTCTTGTCCAATTAGGGTTTTTAATCAATCTTGTGCATCCAATAGGTGTGTTTGTGTCATTGGATGATCAATTTAGGTCATTTTCGTTCTCCCTAGGCATATTCTTGTCCAATTAGGGTTTTTAATCAATATTGTGCATCCAATAGGTGTGTTTGTGTCATTGGATGATCAATTAGGTCATTTTCATCCTCCATAGGCATATTCTTGTCCAATTTGGGTTTTAAACCAATCTGGTGCATCCAATAGGTGTGTTTGTGTCATTGGATGATCAATTAGGTCATTTTCGTCCTCCCTATGCTTATTCTTGTCCAATTAGGGTTTTTAACCAATCTTGTGCATCCAATAAGTTCATTTGTGTCGTTGAATTAATATTTAGGTCATTTTCGTCCTCCCTAGGCATATTCTTGTCCAATTAGGGTTTTTAATCAATCTTGTGCATCCAATAGGTGTGTTTGTGTCATTGGATGATCAATTTAGGTCATTTTCGTTCTCCCTAGGCATATTCTTGTCCAATTAGGGTTTTTAATCAATATTGTGCATCCAATAGGTGTGTTTGTGTCATTGGATGATCAATTAGGTCATTTTCGTCCTCCATAGGCATATTCTTGTCCAATTTGGGTTTTTAACCAATCTGGTGCATCCAATAGGTGTGTTTGTGTCATTGGATGATCAATTAGGTCATTTTCGTCCTCCCTATGCTTATTATTGTCCAATTAGGGTTTTTAACCAATCTTGTGCATCCAATAAGTTCATTTGTGTCGTTGAATTAATATTTAGGTCATTTTCGTCCTCCCTAGGCATATTCTTGTCCAATTAGGGTTTTTAACCAATCTTGTGCATCCAATAGGTGTGTTTGAGTCATTGGATGATCAATTAGGTCATTTTCGTCCTCCATAGGCATATTCTTGTCCAACTAGGGTTTTTAACCAATCATGTGCATCCAATAACTTCATTTGTGTCATTGAATTAATATTTAGGTCATTTTCGTCCTTCCTAGGCTTATTCTTGTCCAATTAGGGTTTTTAACCAGTCTTGTGCAACCAATAGGTGTGTTTGTGTCATTGGATGATCAATTAGATCATTTTCGTCCTCCCTAGGCATATTCTTGTCCAATTAGGGTTTTTAACCAATCTTGTGCATCCAATAGGTGTGTTTGTGTCATTGGATGATCAATTAGGTCATTTTCGTCCTCCCTATGCTTATTCTTGTCCAATTAGGGTTTTTAACCAATCTTGTGCATCCAATAAGTTCATTTGTATCATTGAGTTAATATTTAGGTAATTTTCGTCCTCCCTAGGCATATTCTTATCCAATTAGGGTTTTTAACCAATCTTGTGCATCCAATAAGTTGAGTTGTGTCATTGGATTCACATTTAGGTCATTTTTGTTCTCCCTAGGCATATTCTTGTCCAATTAGGGATCTTAACCAATCTTGTGCATCCAATAAGTTAATTTGTGTAATTGAATTAATATTTAGGTCATTTTCGTCCTCCCTAGGCATATTCTTGTCCAATTAGGGATTTTAACCAATCTTGTGCATCCAATAAGTTGAGTTGTGTCATTGGATTCACATTTACGTCTTTTTCGTCCTCCCTAGGATTATTCTTGTCCAATTAGGGTTTTTAACCAATCTTGTGCATCCAATAGGTGTGTTTGTGTCATTGGATGATCAATTAGGTCATTTTCGTCCTCCCTAGGCATATTCTTGTCCAATTAGGGTTTTTAACCAATCTTGTGCATCCAATAAGTTGAGTTGTGTCATTGGATTCACATTTAGGTCATTTTCGTCCTCCCTAGGCTTATTCTTGTCCAACTAGGGTTTTTAACCAATCTTGTGCATCCAATAGGTGTGTTTGTGTCATTGGATGATCAATTAGGTCATTTTCGTCCTCCCTAGGCTTATTCTTGTCCAATTAGGGTTTTTAACCAATCTTGTGCATCCAATAAGTTCATTTGTGTCATTGGATGATCAATTAGGTCATTTTCGTTCTCCCTAGGCATATTCTTGTCCAACAAGGGTTTTTAACCAATCTTGTGCATCCAATAAGTTCATTTGTGTCATTGGATGATCAATTAGGTCATTTTCGTCCTCCCTAGGCATATTCTTGTCCAACTAGGGTTTTTAACCAATCTTGTGCATCCAATAGGTGTGTTTGTGTCATTGGATAATCAATTAGGTCATTTTCGTCCTCCCTAGGCTAATTCTTGTCCAATTAGGGTTTTTAACCAATCTTGTGCATCCAATAACTTTGTTTGTGTCATTGAATTAATATTTAGGTCATTTTCCTCCTCCCTAGGCATATTCTTGTCCAATTATGGTTTTTAACCAATCTTGTGCATCCAATAAGTTCATTTGTGTCATTGGATGATCAATTAGGTTATTTTCGTCCTCCTTAGGCTTATTCTTGTCCAATTAGGGTTTTTAACCAATCTTGTGCATCCAATAGGTGTGTTTGTGTCATTGGATGATCAATTAGGTCATTTTCGTCCTCCCTAGGCTTATTCTTGTCCAATTAGGGTTTTTAACCAATCTTGTGCGTCCAATAGGTGTGTTTGTGTCATTGGATGATCAATTAGGTTATTTTCATCCTCCCTAGGCTTATTCTTGTCCAATTAGGGTTTTTAACCAATCTTGTGCATCCAATAGGTGTGTTTGTGTCATTGGATGATCAATTAGGTCATTTTCGTCCTCCATAGGCTTATTCTTGTCCAATTAAGGTTTTTAACCAATCTTGTGCATCCAATAAGTTCATTTGTGTTATTGGATTAACATTTAGGTCATATTCGTCCTCCCTATGCATATTCTTGTCCAGTTAGGGTATTTAACCAATCTTGTGCATCCATTAGGTGTGTTTGTGTCATTGGATGATCAATTAGGTCATTTTCGTCATCCCTAGGCATATTCTTGTCTAGTTAGGGTTTTTAACCAATCTTGTGCATCCAATAGGTGTGTTTGTGTCATTGGATGATCAATTAGGTCATTTTCGTCCTCCCTAGGCTTATTCTTGTCCAATTAGGGTTTTTAACCAATCTTGTGCATCCAATAAGTTCATTAGTGTCATTGGATGATCAATTAGGTCATTTTCGTCCTCCCTAGGCATGTTCTTGTCCAACTAGGGTTTTTAACCAATCTTGTGCAGCAAATAGGTGTGTTTGTGTCATTGGATGATCAATTAGGTCATTTTCGTCCTCCCTAGGCTTATTCTTGTCCAATTAGGGTTTTAACCAATCTTGTGCATCCAATAAGTTTGTTTGTGTCATTGGATGATCAATTAGGTCATTTTCGTCCTCCCTAGGCATATTCTTGTCCAACTAGGGTTTTGAACCAATCTTGTGCATCCAATAGGTGTGTTTGTGTCATTGGATGATCAATTAGGTCATTTTCGTCCTCCCTAGGCTTATTCTTGTCAAATTAGGGTTTTTAACCAATCTTGTGCATCCAATAAGTTCATTTGTGTCATTGGATTAACATTTAGGTCATTTTCGTCCTCCCTAGGCATATTCTTGTCCCATTAGGGTTTTTAACCAATCTTGTGCATCCAATAGGTGTGTTTGTGTCATTGGATGATCAATTAGGTCAATTTCGTCCTCCCTAGGCTTATTCTTGTCCAATTAGGGTTTTTAACCTGTCTTGTGCATCCAATTGGTGTGTTTGTGTCATTGGATGATCAATTAGGTCATTTTCGTCCTCCGAAGGCTTATTCTTGTCCAATTAGGGTTTTTAACCAATCTTGTGCATCCAATAAGTTCATTTGTGTCATTGGATTAACATTTAGGTCATTTTCGTCCTCCCTAGGCATATTCTTGTCCAATTAGGGTTTTTAACCAATCTTGTGCATCCAATAGGTGTGTTTGTGTCATTGGATGATCAATTAGGTCATTTTCGTCCTCCCTAGGCTTATTCTTGTCCAATTAGGGTTTTTAACCAATCTTGTGCATCCAATAGGTGTGTTTGTGTCATTGGATGATCAATTAGGTCATTTTCGTCCTCCCTAGGCTTATTCTTGTCCAATTAGGGTTTTTAACCAATCTTGTGCTTCCAATAAGTTGAGTAGTGTCATTGGATTAACATTTAGGTCATTTTTGTCCTCCCTTGGTTTATTCTTGTCCAATTAGGGTTTTTAACCAATCTTGTGCATCCAATAAGTTTGTTTGTGTCATTGGATTATCAATTAGGTCATTTTCGTCCTCCCTAGGCTTATTTTTGTCCAATTAGGGTTTTTAACCAATCTTGTGCATCCAATAAGTTTGTTTGTGTCATTGAATTAATATTTAGGTCATTTTCGTCCTCCCTAGGCATATTCTTGTCCAATTAGGGTTTTTAGCCAATCTTGTGCCTCCAATAGGTGTGTTTGTGTCATTGGATGATCAATTAGGTCATTTTCGTCCTCCCTAGTCTTATTCTTGTCCAATTAGGGTTTTTAACCAATCTTGTGCATCCAATAACTTTGTTTGTGTCATTGAATTAATATTTAGGTCATTTTCCTCCTCCCTAGGCATATTCTTGTCCAATTAGGGTTTTTAACCAATCTTGTGCATCCAATAAGTTCATTTATGTCATTGGATTAACATTTAGGTCATTTTCGTCCTTCCTAGGAATATTCTTGTCCAATTAGGGTTTTTAACCAATCTTGTGCATCCAATAGGTGTGTTTGTGTCATTGGATGATCAATTAGGTCATTTTCGTCCTCCCTAGGCTTATTCTTGTCCAATTATGGTTTTTAACCAATCTTGTGCATCCAATAGGTGTGTTTGTGTCATTGGATTAACATTTAGGTCATTTTCGTCCTCCCTAGGCTTTTTCTTGTCCAATTAGGGTTTTTAACCAATCTTGTGCATCCAATAGGTGTGTTTGTGTCATTGGATGATCAATTAGGTCATTTTCGTCCTCCCTAGGCTTATTCTTGTCCAATTAGGGTTTTTAACCAATCTTGTGCATCCAATAGGTGTGTTTGTGTCATTGGATTAACATTTAGGTCATTTTCGTCCTCCCTAGGCTTATTCTTGTCCAATTAGGGTTTTTAACCAGTCTTGTGCTTCCAATAAGTGTGTTTGTGTCATTGGATGATCAATTAGGTCATTTTCGTCCTTCCTAGGCATATTCTTGTCCAATTAGAGTTTTTAACCAGTCTTGTGCATCCAATAAGTTTGTTTGTGTCATTGAATTATATTTAGGTCATTTTCGTCCTCCCTAGGCATATTCATGTCCAGTTAGGGTTTTCAACCAATCTTGTGCATCCAATAGGTGTGTTTGTGTCATTGGATGATCAATTAAGTCATTTTCGTCCTCCCTATGCTTATTCTTGTCCAATTAGGGTTTTTAACCAATCTTGTGCATCCAATAAGTTTGTTTGTGTCATTGAATTAATATTTAGGTCATTTTCGTCCTCCCTAGGCATATTCTTGCCCAATTAGGGTTTTTAACCAATCTTGTGCATCCAATAGGTTCAGTGTTTGTGTCATTGGATGATCATTTAGGTCATTTTCGTCCTTCCAAGGCATATTCTTGTCCAATTTGGGTTTTTAACCAGTCTTGTGCATCCAATAGGTGTGTTTGTGTCATTGAATTAATATTTAGGTCATTTTCCTCCTCCCTAGGCATATTCTTGTCCAATTAGGGTTTTTAACCAATCTTGTGCATCCAATAGGTGTGTTTGTGTCATTGGATGATCAATTAGGTCATTTTCGTCCTCCCTAGGCTTATTCTTGTCCAATTAGGGTTTTTAACCAATCTTGTGCATCCAATAAGTTCATTTGTGTCATTGGATTAACATTTAGGTCATTTTCGTCCTCCCTAGGCTTATTCTTATCAAATTAGTGTTTTTAACCAATCTTGTGCATCCAATAAGTTAGTTTGTGTCATTGAATTAATATTTAGGTCATTTTCGTCCTCCCTAGGCATATTCTTGTCCAGTTAGGGTTTTTAACCAATCTTGTGCATCCAATAGGTGTGTTTGTGTCATTGGATGATCAATTAGGTCATTTTCGTCCTCCCTATGCTTATTCTTGTCCAATTAGGGTTTTTAACCAATCTTGTGCATCCAATAACTTTGTTTGTGTCATTGAATTAATATTTAGGTCATTTTCCTCCTCCCTAGGCATATTCTTGTCCAATTAGGGTTTTTAACCAATCTTGTGCATCCAATAGGTGTGTTTGTGTCATTAGATTAACATTTAGGTCATTTTCGTCCTCCCTAGGCATATTCTTGTCCAATTAGGGTTTTTAACCAATCTTGTGCATCCAATAGGTGTGTTTGTGTCATTGGATGATCAATTAGGTCATTTTCGTCCTCCCTAGGCATATTCTTGTCCAATTAGGGTTTTACACGAATCTTGTGCATCCAATAGGTGTGTTTGTGTCATTGGATGATCAATTAGGTCATTTTCGTCCTCCCTAGGCTTATTCTTGTCCAATTAGGGTTTTTAACCAATCTTTTGCATCCAATAAGTTGAGTTGTGTCATTGGATTAACATTTAGGTCATTTTCGTCCTCCCTAGGCTTATTCTTGTCCAATTATGGTTTTTAACCAATCTTGTGCATCCAATAGGTGTGTTTGTGTCATTGGATGATCAATTAGGTCATTTTCGTCCTCCCTAGGCTTATTCTTGTCCAATTAGGGTTTTTAACCAATCTTGTGCATCCAATAAGTTCATTTGTGTCATTGGATTAACATTTAGGTCATTTTCGTCCTCCCTAGGCATATTCTTGTCCAATTATGGTTTTTAACCAATCTTGTGTATCCAATAGGTGTGCTTGTGTCATTGGATGATCAATTAGGTCATTTTGGTCCTCTCTAGGCTTATTCTTGTCCAATTAGGGTTTTTAACCAATCTTGTGCATCCAATAGGTGTGTTTGTGTCATTGGATGATCAATTAGGTCATTTTCGTCCTCCCTAGGCTTATTCTTGTCCAATTAGGGTTTTTAACCAATCTTGTGCATCCAATAACTTTGTTTGTGTCATTGAATTAATATTTAGGTCATTTTCGTCCTCGCTAGGCATATTCTTGTCCAATTAGGGTTTTTAACCAATCTTGTGCATCCAATAGGTGTGTTTGTGTCATTTTATGATCAATTAGGTCATTTTCGTCCTCCCTAGGCTTGTTCTTGTCCAATTAGGGTTTTTAACCAATCTTGTGCATCCAATAAGTTTGTTTGTTTCATTGAATTAATATTTAGGTCATTTTCGTCCTCCCTAGAGATATTCTTGTCCAATTAGGGTTTTTAACCAATCTTGTGCATCCAATAGGTGTGTTTGTGTCATTGGATGATCAATTAGGTCATTTTCGTCCTCCCTAGGCTTATTCTTGTCCAATTATGGTTTTTAACCAATCTTGTGCATCCAATAGGTGTGTTTGTGTCATTGGATGGTCAATTAGGTCATTTTCGTCCTCCCTAGGCATATTCTTGTCCTATTAGGGTTTTTAACCAATCTTGTGCATCCAATAGGTGTGTTTGTGTCATTGGATGATCAATTAGGTCATTTTCGTCCTCCCTAGGCTTATTCTTGTCCAATTAGGGTTTTTAACCAATCTTGTGCATCCAATAACTTTGTTTGTGTCATTGAATTAATTTTTAGGTCATTTTCCTCCTCCCTAGGCATATTCTTGTCCAATTAGGGTTTTTAACCAATCTTGTGCATCCAATAGGTGTGTTTGTGTCATTGGATGATCAATTAGGTCATTTTCGTCCTCCCTAGGCTTATTCTTGTCCAATTAGGGTTTTTAACCAATCTTGTGCATCCAATAAGTTCATTTCTGTCATTGGATTAACATTTAGGTCATTTTCGTCCTTCCTAGTCATATTCTTGTCCAATTAGGGTTTTTAACCAATCTTGTGCTTCCAATAGGTGTGTTTGTGACATTGGATGATCAATTAGGTCATTTTCGTCCTCCCTAAGCTTATTCTAGTCCAATTAGGGTTTTTAACCAATGTTGTGCATCCAATAGGTGTGTTTGTGTCATTGGATTAACATTTAGGTCATTTTCGTCCTCCCTAGGCTTGTTCTTGTCCAATTAGGGTTTTTAACCAATCTTGTGCATCCAATAGGTGTGTTTGTGTCATTGGATGATCAATTAGGTCATTTTCGTCCTCCCTAGGCTTATTCTTGTCCAATTAGGGTTTTTAACCAATCTTGTGCATCCAATAACTTTGTTTGTGTCATCGAATTAATATTTAGGTCATTTTCATCCTCCCTAGGCATATTCTTGTCCAATTAGGGTTTTTAACCAATCTTGTGCATCCAATAGGTGTGTTTGTGTCATTGGATGATCAATTAGGTCATTTTCGTCCTCCCTAGGCTTATTCTTGTCCAATTAGGGTTTTTAACCAATCTTGTGCATCCAATAGGTGTGTTTGTGTCATTGGATAAACATTTAGGTCATTTTCGTCCTCCCTAGGCATATTCTTGTCCAATTAGGGTTTTTAACCAATCTTGTGCATCCAATAGGTGTGTTTGTGTCATTGGATGATCAATTAGGTCATTTTCGTCCTCCCTAGGCTTATTCTTGTCCAATTAGGGTTTTTAACCAATCTTGTGCATCCAATAAGTTCATTTGTGTCATTGGATTTACATTGAGGTCATTTTCGTCCTCCCTAGGCATATTCTTGTCCAATTAGGGTTTTTAACCAATCTTGTGCATCCAATAGGTGTGTTTGTGTCATTGGATGATCAATTAGGTCATTTTCGTCCTCCCTAGGCTTATTCTTGTCCAATTAGGGTTTTTAACCAATCCTGTGCGTCCAATAACTTTGTTTGTGTCATTGAATTAATATTTAGGTCATTTTTTCGTCCTCCCTAGGCATATTCTTGTCCAATTAGGGTTTTTAACCAATCTTGTGCATCCAATAGGTGTGTTTGTGTCATTGGATGATCAATTAGGTCATTTTCGTCCTCCCTAGGCTTATTCTTGTCCAATTAGGGTTTTTAACCAATCTTGTGCATCCAATAATTTGAGTTGTGTCATTGGATTAACATTTAGGTCATTTTCGTCCTTCCTAGGCTTATTCTTGTCCAATTAGGGTTTTTAACCAATCTTGTGCATCCAATAAGTTCATTTGTGTCATTGGATTAACATTTAGGTCATTTTCGTCCTCCCTAGGCATATTCTTGTCCAATCAGGATTTTTAACCAATCTTGTGCATCCAATAGGTGTGTTTGTGTCATTGGATGATCAATTAGGTTATTTTCGTCCTCCCTAGGCTTATTCTTGTCCAATTAGGGTTTTTAACCAATCTTGTGCATCCAATAGGTGTGTTTGTGTCATTGGATGATCAATTAGGTCATTTTCGTCCTCCCTAGGCTTATTCTTGTCCAATTAGGGTTTTTAACCAATCTTGTGCATCCAATTAGTTCATTGGTGTCATTGTATGATCAATTAGGTCATTTTCGTCCTCCCTAGGCTTATTCTTGTCCCACTAGGGTTTTTAACCAATCTTGTGCATCCAATAAGTTCATTTGTGTCATTGGATTAACATTTAGGTCATTTTCGTCTTCCCTAGGCATATTCTTGTCCAATTAGGGTTTTTAACAAATCTTGTGCATCCAATAAGTTTGTTTGTGTCATTGAATTAATATTTAGGTCATTTTCGTCCTCTCTAGGCATATTCTTGTCCAATTAGGGTTTTTAATCAATCTTGTGCATCCAATAGGTGTGTTTGTGTCATTGGATGATCAATTAGGTCATTTTCGTCCTCCCTAGGCTTATTCTTGTCCAATTAGGGTTTTTAACCAATCTTGTGCGTCCAATAAGTGTGTTTGTGTAATTGGATGATCAATTAGGTCATTTTCGTCCTCCCTAGGCTTATTCTTGTCCAATTAGGGTTTTTAACCAATCTTGTGCTTCCAATAAGTGTGTTTGTGTCATTGGATGATCAATTAGGTCATTTTCGTCCTTCCTAGGCATATTCTTGTCCAATTAGGATTTTTAACCAGTCTTGTGCATCCAATAGTTGTGTTTGTGTCATTGGATGATCAATTAGGTCATTTTCGTCCTCCCTAGGCTTATTCTTGTCCAATTAGGGTTTTTACCCAATCTTGTTCATCCAATAAGTTAATTTGTGTTATTGGATTAACATTTAAGTCATTTTCGTCTTCCCTAGGCATATTCTTGTCCAATTAGGGTTTTTAACCAATCTTGTGCATCCAATAAGTTGAGTTGTGTCATTGGATTCACATTTAGGTCATTATCGTCCTCCCTAGGCTTATTCTTGTCCAACTAGGGTTTTTAACCAATCTTGTGCATCCAATAGGTGTGTTTGTGTCATTGGATGATCAATTAGGTCATTTTCGTCCTCCCTAGGCATATTCTTGTCCAACTAGGGTTTTTAACCAATCTTGTGCATCCAATAAGTTCATTTGTGTCATTGAATAAATATTTAGGTCATTTTCGTCCTCCCTAGGCATATTCTTGTCCAATTAGGGTTTTTAACCAATCTTGTGCATCCAATAGGTGTGTTTGTGTCATTGGATGATCAATTAGGTCATTTTCGTCCTCCCTATGCTTATTCTTGTCCAATTAGGGTTTTTAACCAATCTTCTGCATCCAATAAGTTCATTTGTGTAATTGAATTAATATTTAGGTCATTTTCGTCCTCCGTAGGCATATTTTTGTCCAATTAGGGTTTTTAACCAATCTTGTGCATCCAATAGGTGTGTTTGTGTCATTGGATGATCAATTAGGTCATTTTTGTCCTCCCTAGGCTTATTCTTGTCCAATTAGGGTTTTTATCCAGTCTTGTGCATCCAATAGGTGTGTTTGTGTCATTGGATGATCAATTAGGTCATTTTTGTGCTCCCTAGGCTTATTGTTGTCCAATTAGGGTTTTTAACCAATCTTGTGCATCCAATAAGTTCATTTGTGTCATTGGATGATCAATTAGGTCATTTTCGTCCTCTTTAGGCTTATTCTTGTCCAATTAGGGTTTTTAATCAATCTTGAGCATCCATTAGGTGTGTTTGTGTCATTGGATGATCAATTAGGTCATTTTCGTCCTCCCTAGGCTTATTCTTGTCCAATTAGGGTTTTTAACCAATCTTGTGCATCCAATAGGTGTGTTTGTGTCATTGGATGATCAATTAGGTCATTTTCGTCCTCCCTAGGCTTATTCTTGTCCAATTAGGGTTTTTAACCAATCTTGTGCATCCAATAGGTGTGTTTGTGTCATTGGATGATCAATTAGGTCATTTTCGTCCTTTCTATGCTTATTTTTGTCCAATTAGGGTTTTTAAGCAATCTTGTGCATCCAATAAGTTCATTTGTGTCATTGGATGATCAATTAGGTCATTTTCGTCCTCCCTAGGCATATTCTTGTCCAACTAGGGTTTCTAACCAATCTTGTGCTTCCAATAGATGTGTTTGTGTCATTGGATGATCAATTAGGTCATTTTCGTCCTCCCTAGGCTTATTCTTGTCCAATTAGGGTTTTTAACCAATCTTGTGCATCCAATAGGTGTGTTTGTGTCATTGGATGATCAATTAGGTCATTTTCGTCCTCCCTAGGCTTATTCTTGTCCAATTAGGGTTTTTAACCAATCTTGTGCATCCAATAGGTGTGTTTGTGTCATTGGATGATCAATTAGGTCATTTTCGTCCTCCCTAGGCTTATTCTTGTCCAATTAGGGTTTTTAACCAATCTTGTGCATCCAATAGGTGTGTTTGTGCTATTGGATGATCAGTTAGGTCATTTTCGTCCTCCCTATGCATATTCTTGTCCAATTAGGGTTTTTAACCAATCTTGTGCATCCAATAGGTGTGTTTGTGTCATTGGATGATCAATTAGGTCATTTTCGTCCTCCCTAGGCTTATTCTTGTCCAATTAGGGTTTTTAACCAATCTTGTGCATCCAATAGGTGTGTTTGTGTTATTGGATGATCAATAAGGTCATTTTCGTCCTCCCTAGGCATATTCTTGTCCAATTAGGGTTTTTAACCAATCTTGTGCATCCAATAGGTGTGTTTGTGTCATTGGATGATCAATTAGGTCATTTTCGTCCTCCCTAGGCTTATTCTTGTCCAATTAGGGTTTTTAACCAATCTTGTGCATCCAATAACTTTGTTTGTGTCATTGAATTAATATTTAGGTCATTTTCCTCCTCCCTGGGCATATTCTTGTCCAATTAGGGTTTTTAACCAATCTTGTGCATCCAATAGGTGTGTTTGTGTCATTGGATGATCAATTAGGTCATTTTCGTCCTCCCTAGGCTTATTCTTGTCCAATTAGGGTTTTTAACCAATCTTGTGCATCCAATAACTTTGTTTGTGTCATTGAATTAATATTTAGGAAATTTTCCTCCTCCCTAGGCATATTCTTGTCCAATTAGGGTTTTTAACCAATCTTGTGCATCCAATAGGTGTGTTTGTGTCATTGGATGATCAATTAGGTCATTTTCGTCCTCCCTAGGCTTATTCTTGTCCAATTAGGGTTTTTAACCAATCTTGTGCATCCAATACGTTGAGTTGTGTCATTGGATTAACATTTAGGTCATTTTCGTCCTCCCTAGGCATATTCTTGTCCAATTAGGGTTTTTAACCAATCTTGTGCATCCAATAGGTGTGTTTGTGTCATTGGATGATCAATTAGGTCATTTTCGTCCTCCCTAGGCTTATTCTTGTCCAATTAGGGTTTTTAACCAATCTTGTGCATCCAATAGGTGTGTTTGTGTCATTGGATGATCAATTAGGTCATTTTCGTCCTCCCTAGGCTTATTCTTGTCCAATTAGGGTTTTTAACCATTCTTGTGCATCCAATAGGTGTGTTTGTGTCATTGGATGATCAATTAGGTCATTGTTGTCCTCCCTAGGCTTATTCTTGTCCAATTAGGGTTTTTAACCAATCTTGTGCATCCAATAGGTGTGTTTGTGTCATTGGATGATCAATTAGGTCATTTTCGTCCTCCCTAGGCTTATTCTTGTCCAATTAGGGTTTTTAACCAATCTTGTGCATCCAATAGGTGTGTTTGTGTCATTGGATGATCAATTAGGTCATTTATCGTCCTCCCTAGGCTTATTCTTGTCCAATTAGGGTTTTTAACCAATCTTGTGCATCCAATAGGTTGAGTTGTGTCATTGGATTAACATTTAGGTCATTTTCGTCCTCCCTAGGCATATTCTTGTCCAATTAGGGTTTTTAACCAATCTTGTGCATCCAATAGGTGTGTTTGTGTCATTGGATGATCAATTAGGTCATTTTCGTCCTCCCTAGGCTTATTCTTGTCCAATTAGGGTTTTTAACCAATCTTGTGCATCCAATAAGTTGAGTTGTGTCATTGGATTAACATTTAGGTCATTTTCGTCCTCCCCAGGCATATTCTTGTCCAATTAGGGTTTATAACCAATCTTGTGCATCCAATAAGTTCATTTGTGTCATTGGATTAACATTATGTCATTTTCGTCCTCCCTAGGGATATTCTTGTCAAATTAGGGTTTTTAACCAATCTTGTACATCTAATAAGTTCATTTGTGTCATTGGATTAACATTTAGGTCATTTTCGTCCTCCCTAGGCATATTCTTGTCCAATTAGGGTTTTTAACCAATCTTGTGCATCCAATAGGTGTGTTTGTGTCATTGGATGATCAATTAGGTCATTTCCGTCCTCCCTAGGCTTATTCTTGTCCAATTAGGGTTTTTAACCAATCTTGTGCGTCCAATAAGTGTGTTTGTGTCATTGGATGATCAATTAGGTCATTTTCGTCCTCCCTAGGCTTATTCTTGTCCAATTAGGGTTTTTAACCAATCTTGTGCTTCCAATAAGTGTGTTTGTGTCATTGGATGATCAATTAGGTCATTTTCGTCCTTCCTTGGCATATTCTTGTCCAATTAGGATTTTTAACCAGTCTTGTGCATCCAATAGGTGTGTTTGTGTCATTGGATGATCAATTAGGTCATTTTCGTCCTCCCAAGGCATATTCTTGTCCAATTAGGGGTTTTAACCAATCTTGTGCATTCAATAAGTTAATTTGTGTTATTGGATTAACATTTAGGTCATTTTCGTCTTCCCTAGGCATATTCTTGTCCAATTAGGGTTTTTAACCAATCTTGTGCATCCAATAAGTTGAGTTGTGTCATCGGATTCACATTTAGGTCATTATCGTCCTCCCTAGGCTTATTCTTGTCCAACTAGGGTTTTTAACCAATCTTGTGCATCCAATAGGTGTGTTTGTGTCATTGGATGATCAATTAGGTCATTTTCGTCCTCCCTAGGCATATTCTTGTCCAACTAGGGTTTTTAACCAATCTTGTTAATCCAATAGGTGTGTTTGTGTCATTGGATGATCAATTAGGTCATTTTCGTCCTCCTTAGGCTTATTCTTGTCCAATTTGGGTTTTTAATCAATCTTGTGCATCCAATAGGTGTGTTTGTGTCATTGGATGATCAATTAGGTCATTTTCGTCCTCC